>RJWK010005939.1:0-53954 GCA_004363435.1 Platanista minor
CAGAAGTGGAAGACAGGATGAATCTGAGGCCACCCTAGAGGCCCATCATTGGGGCTCATGGTCTACAGTGCAGTGCTCCACCATTAGTTGGACTCAGATTCTTTCTGGGTTCTTCCTGCTTATGACCCTGAGCCAAAGTCTGGCTTGCCTCTATGTTTTCTTTTAGCTTTGACTCCCACTTAGAATTGCCTCCTTACAGTATGTCTCAGTCCATATTCTTGAGCAGAGCATGAGAAAGAGAGGCTGTTTGACCCAGATCACACACACACACACACACACACACACACACACACACACACACAATCAAGCCATATCATCGGCTGCTGACCAGCCAGTAGTAAGGCTGCTCTTGAAGCCGGTGTTCACTCTTGATCCAATCAACCGTGGCATGAAGAGGGGTGGGGACATGGTATAAGCAATGGCCGCCAAAGTCACCCTCCTACATATATACCTTTTCTGGGCTGTGGTGGGTTGGACAGTTTATCCAAGGATGTGGCATGGCAGGCCTGATCACTGATCTAGAAAGTTCTTTTAATACCAAGAGAAACAATATAATGGATAACAAGTGAGTGAATCAGAATCCTCCCTCTTTCATTTTACCAGGGCAGGTTCTTGCATCCCTTGCACTGGGATTGTTTTAGCTGTGGCTTCACCACGCTTGTAATGCCATGCCCCAGAACATCATCTTTTCTTCATTGTCAGGGGCTCAGTTCGATATTTAGAAATTGTCCCTCTACCCTGTCCAACAACGACTAGTTGTTGGCATACCCCTTATTGGTGTACATGGCTCATCCATATCTTCCTCAGCCATCCATCAGGGTAGCCCCTCTCTGGGAGAAGAGTTGATCCTAACCTGGAATGACCCTGCCTAAAGTGGTCTGTGGATAGAATTCACGAAGTCTGGGAAGAAATGACATCTTTAGTTTCACTAAGCTTAACCTGAAATTTGGCATTTCCTTCAATTCTGAATAAAGCCATAAACCACAGGAGTGTACCTGTGACTTGGTAGCTAATAGAAATCATAGACATTTCTGTATCGTGTTACAGCTACTAGAGAGCTCTCAAAATAGGCTCCTTACTTCAAAATCATGGTGGTATTAGACTCACCATTAGATCTTGTTATTTCATGCGTTAGAGAAACAAGCACGCGTAATACTCTATGACCAATTTCCTGTTTAGTATTCAGATGACTGCATTTTTGATAGAATTGATTTGCTCTGTGAGCCTGTATATTTTATTTTACGCATAAAGCATTCTGAGGAGGGCTTCCCCAGCCTGCCGAAGGGGCCACGGCCCAGCAAGGTTTAGGAACTCCTGCTAAAGGAAGTAATCCTCTGATGCACATGCTCATTGTGGAGGCTGCTGCTCACCCCGGGGTCTCTAACTCATCAGAGCTGTACTGGTGTGTATCAGTCTGAAGAGGGGAAAGACTGAAGCTGAAATCCTACCGTGGTCCTGCGGAGCATGATTCAGGTGGTTTGCAGTCTAGGGACACAGCTGTCAAGGAGTGGAACAATGACTTAAAGAGGACAGTGGCAGGCAGCCTTTAATTAAAGTCACCCGGATGCACTCACCCTATGGTACGTGTATGAACATGCACCATGGAGTGCACGTCTTGTTGTCTGGCATTAACTGGCCCTGTATGCTTTGTGTTATGGAATGAACTGAGACTTTAATTGCCTCTCTTTCCTGGTTTAAAAGGGAATAGAGTGGGCACATTTTTGTTCAGGAGCCCAAGTCTGAGTCTTTGGACCTTTGTTAATTTCACAGGCTATTTGGTGTCATGGGAGCTCATTTAGGCTGGGTTATCCATGCCTTAGCCATTGGAGAGCCACATAAGAGAAGCTACTGGGTGGGATGGCATGAAGGAATAAACTCAGGGCAGAAGGGGCCACAGAAGATATGGGCTGGAGGCAAGTTGAGAACTTCTCATGGGCACCATCTTGTCAGTGTCCCTGGCCATTGCCAATCCCAGATGCACATTCATGTAGGTTAGCGCTGAGGCCCCCCTGATACCTACACTCAGGGCTACTGGCTTCTTCCCTATTCTAGTCACAAACGATCCATCCTCTCATTCTGCTGGTGAGGAGTTTATAAGCTCAGTTCAGCAGCTGAATGTTTCCTGGGGGAAAGGAGCACAGGTTTGGTGTAAGGAGACTGAGGTTCTAACTTTTCCTGTTGTAGTGACAGCTGTGTGATCTTGGGAGTGCCATATTGCCTCTGTCCACTTCAGTTTCCTCATCTGATACATGAGTTCCATCAGGGCCCTGCTTAGGATTCTTATGAGCCCCGGAGGATATGAAAACACATGGAGAGGACCAGAACCTGGCGAGAGCACAAGAGACTCTCATAAGGCACCTGTGGGCTCCGTCACAGGAGCCTCATGGCGATTGAATCTTGCCTTTCCACTGAATGTTCATTGAAGAGAAGAGTCTAAAGCCCCGAGGTTTGTTTTCTGCCTGGAACACCTCTAGTGGTCAGCTGCCGAATTACAATGAAAGGCCTTCATTTTTTGCTTAATTACAACAGGGCCCCTGTTGGTTTCTCCCCTTACCGGGTTGAGCACCAAGCTTGAGGATGAGGGTTGGGGAGTGCGTGGGTTTCTTTCTATTCATGGGTCCAATTTGGCCATCACAGAGGGTCCCAGAAGAGAGGGGATCATGGGTAACAGTGAAGAGCAGAATGGAATCCTCCTCCTCCTCCTGATCCTCCTCCTCGTTCTCATCATCATCACGTTATCATCACGATCATCGCATATTCTCTAGTTCACCCCTGTGTGGGGCACTGTGCCAGGTGCTTTACATACACAGTGGCGTTTAGCTCCCACAACTGTGCTCCACTGCACTTAGGCACCTGAGGCTTAGAGAAGCCACATGACTTGTCCAAGGACACGGCTGGTCAAACGGTAGAACTGGAAATCGAGCCGGTCGGCTTGAACACAAAGCCTCTGCCCCCAACCATAATGCCCTATGTGGTCTCTTTGGTACTTGACTAAAGTGTGATGAACACATGAGCAAATGGATAAAAGAATAAATACCACAGGGTGAAAAAAAAAAGGACTGGAGGTCATAGTAGTAGTGCATTTACTGAGGTGTCATTTATTCTTTCGTTGTCTCTTCACTTCCCATCCCCAATAGTACGTATAAGCGCTGTTGCTCGGTTCCTGTAAATCTCAACTCAGAGTGTGTCTGCTTTTGCTTCCTGTGGCAGTTGAACCCCTCCCTAAATGCCACCATGTGGCTTCTAAAGGGCTCTTGAGCCATGGATTGAGGGTGGTGCTCAATTTGTAGCCAAGGCAGGCAGAACTGAGTCCCCCACAGAATTTCCTGGAGTTCTTTACAGGTAAGTAGCCCCCTCCTGAGAGGAAGGAGTGTAGAATTTGCAGAGAGAGAATGTGAGTTCCAGTTTGTTACCTGTCGTCTCGGCTGGCCGGATACCCGGCCGGACACTGTCTTTTCGAGGCGGGCAGGCCAAGAGTGTCTTGGTTTGTATAAAATGTGAGCTCCTGGCCCCTGGGAGGCCTTACGCTAAATTATAAAATGAAGTCCATTTGTTAACCCCGAAGAGGTTGGCCTATAGGTTTATAAAAACATGCCCGTGGCGAGGCCTCTGAGCCAGTTGAGATAAACAGAGATGGCAAATAATTGTCTTCAGACCTGGGATCTCAGACAGGGCAGGGGAGAGAGGGAAGAGGGCTGGGCTGCTATCTTTTAATCTAGTTGTCCTCAATTCCATGGTGGGGATCAATAAACTGCGAACACAGGAAGAAAAAGCTCCAGAGGAGAGAACCAGTTGCAGCTGGCAGAAGTGGCCCGCCATGGCAAGTGGTAATGCCATTTTAATTAGGCGAAAGCCTGAATGGGAGCCGCGTGAAGACCTTCTCCTGGGTGCCCTGGGTCGCCGGGAGAGAGAACACGCGCCCTTTGTGTACTTCGCCAAAGCCCACCGGCTGCCACCTCGCAGGAGACTTACGTTGGAGTCGCTGGTTTCCAAAAGGGTGACAAGTGTGCACTGTGTGTCGCTGAATGAGGGGGCCCGTCTTGCCTTGCTCCTGCCAGCTTGGGCCTGGACTCGAGCCACTGTGGCAATGGCCCTGATTTCTGAGCGGGTCGGGTGTTTCCAGAAGCTTTTGCGAGAGCCGATTGGGGGTGAGCAGGAAAAATAAGGGTGGAGGAAGGAAGCGGTAAGGCTGGGCTGGGCCTTTCCAGGCTCGGAAGGCTTGTTTTATCTCCCCACTTCTCAGTTTCACACCTTATAAGCTGAATAGCATCTTGTGCTGCTAAGCGTGTCCGCTTTTGAGGATGATAATACTGATGATGAAGATAGTAATGATGATGCTAATAATGATGATAATAAAAATAAGTGAGCACTTAACAGCCACTTTCTATGTACCAGGCACTGTTCTAAGTGCATCTCCATCTGCACTCTAGTCCTTTCACAGGGTTTCTACTATTATCCCCATTTTAGGGATAAAGCAACAGAAGCACAGAGAGAGGTTAAGTAACTTACCCTAAGACCCAGAGCTGGCAAGCCAGGGTTCAGATCCAGGGACTATGGCATTCCAGCCAGAGGTAGATCTCCGAAAAGGCTCCAGTGTGTTCTGGATTCAAGTATGGAGAACGCCACCTGCAGAGGAACCTCAGACTCTCAGCTTTAGGAAAGCAGGAACCACATATGTCATGCTCACTGTGGGATCCAGGACAGAATGTTTTAGGCACAGTCCTTGTGCTCTTTCAGTGCTTGTTGATACACTGATTTTTGACAAGGCAGAGAAATGCACTACCAGGACCTGCGATTTTTGTTACATACAATTTAAGTGGATGGATGCTTATTCATTCACTCATTCAGTCCGTAAACATTCCATGGGGCATGTGTACCAGGTGTTGTACTAGGTGTTAGAAGTAGAGAAATGAATACGATGAGGTCTTTGCCTGCAAAGAACTCACGTCTGGAGGTAGATGCACACAGACATAATGTGCACACGCAGGTATTGCTTCGGCCCAACCTCCCCTCTCCGTTTCCCTCACTTGCTGCCTGGGTCTCTCCTCAGGCTAAGACTTACCACGTTTTACACGGCATTATAGTTTTGTTTTGTGCACGGTCATGTGCACGTACGTGTCTTGTGTCCACTAAGACACTCCTGGCTGTTTGAGGCCAGCTGTACATGTTATTCACCGTTGTTGCCCCCAGAACAGTTCTGCTCCAAGTTTGGTCCACACACCGGTGGCATTAGCATCACCTGGGAGCTGGTTAGAAATGCTGACTTTTGGGGCTTCCCTGGTGGCGCAGTGGTTGAGAGTCCGCCTGCCGATGCAGGGGACGCGGGTTCGTGCCCCGGTCCGGGAAGATCCCACATGCCGCGGGGCGGCTGGGCCCGTGAGCCATGGCCGCTGAGCCTGCGCTCCGCCACGGGAGAGGCCACAGCAGTGAGAGGCCCGCGTACCGCAAAAAAAAAAAAAAAAAAAAAAGAAATGCTGACTTTTACTGACTTAGGAGATCTGCGGGTAGGGTCGAGGAATTGGTGTTTTCCCATTTCTCCGGGCGCTCCTGATGCATGCTCGAGTTTAGATGAGCTGCTGGGGTGGAGAGCCCAGGTCCTGTCACGTGTGGGTGCTCCATAAATAATCTTTGAATGATTGCATGCATATTGACATTGAGCGGGGGAACTGGGTTGGTCTTACTAGGTCTGGGCAGGACTCCAGGTATCCGTTTTGCCAAGTACGAAGAGGCTATGGGGAAATGGAGTCATATTTCTTTCCCTCTCAAAAGATTTGGATGGATGCACTAAATGGCTGGGAAGATCGTCTCCACCAGCCTCGAGGAGCAACTGAGCATGTGACCTGATGGGAACCGAGTGACTGGGCCAGTTTATAATGAAGGCCAGGAGATAAAACCGGGCGGAGTGAGAACTCCGTGCAGATGGTTTGGGACAATGTGCTAAAGCCACAAGCGGAGAAGAATTGTATGCTTGGGACTCTTGTCTGTTCCAGGACCTTATTGCAAATGAAACTTCCCCCATTCTTGCCTATGTGGCAGAGCCTCGGTGTAAATCTATTTCAGACTGGGGCTTCTCTCCCACCCCGTTTCCCTTTTCATTGTCTTGAACTCTCCCGTTGTTCCCCGGCTCCCTCCTTGTTTCTGCCCAAGAGGGTAGTGCTGTCCAGACTTTGATCAGGATTCACGCTACCCTGTGGCCTGACATTTGTCGAGGGCAGGGATGTGTGGGCTTCTGTGAGTAATCAGCAGCTGTTTCTGGAGTCATGGTTTTAAGGAATCTCCCGCCCTCAACAATGTGATCGTTCCCCCCTCCCAGCACCTCCCCCTCCCCACTGAAAAACCTTGCCTAAGAGCAGTTGGCTCAGTATAATAAAACACAGCTTGGCATCAGCAGCTACGTAAACAAGAGACATTTAATAAACTGCGTAGCATTTTGGCAGCGGGAGGGACAGTAGCAGCCAAAGAGACACATATGGCGGGCTTAACAGCATCCTGGACTCATGGGAAGAGGATCCCTGGGTTTAGCTCCCCGGGATGAGGAGGTGGGGTGAACAAGGGGTTAGAAAGACTAGGCTGGTTCAGCATCCTTGGGAACACTGCTCTGCCTAGGTTTTCCCAAGAACAAGGCTTATTTGTGTGATTTGATAGACACTTAGGTAGTGCTCGTTCTGGGCCAGGCCCTGTTCTCTCAACCCTTTGCATATTTTTCAACAGCTTTCTTGAGGTGTCGTTTACATGCCATAAAATTCACCTGTTTTGAGGGTACCATTCAGTGATTTCTTTATAGTGAGTTTACAGAATTGTGCTACCATCATCACGATCTGATTGTGGAACATTCCTCTCACCCCTCGTGCCCATTTACAGTCAATTCCCAATCTCACCCCCAGCACCAGGCAGCCACAAGCCTACTTTCTGTCTCTATGAATTTGCCTTTCCCAGAAAGGTCGTATAAATGAAATCACGTAATATGCGATCTTTTGTGATTGGCTTCTTTCGCTGAGTGTAACGTGTCCGAAGTTTATTCCTTTTTATTGCCAAATAGTATTCTGTGGTATAGTAACTGCTTTATATTTATTGCCTCGGTTCTTCCTCATGACGGTGTCACGATTCACAGATGCGGAAACTGAGGGTGCAGTTAGTGCTTTGGAGGGTAATGATTCAAACCCAGGCAGTCTGGCATTAGCGTCTGTGCTCTTATTTAGTCTCTCTTGCTGTGCTCCCTCTCCATGGGTACAAAATATGTCTTCATTTCTAACTTGGAGAGTTTCTTTTATGTAGCGACCACTGAATTTCTAAAACTGTAATACTTAGTTTTACGCAATCTGATAAGATTTTCTTGAATGCCTAATTTGTGCCTGGAACTTTACTAGGTGCTGTGAGGGATGGAGACAGGTTTCTGCTTTCGAAGAATTTAGCATTTTGCTTGGTAGATAAGACTCAGATGCACATGGTAACATAGCTCCCCGACGGCCACGTGGGATCATATATGATCTAAAGCCTAAATGCGTACTCCAGGTAGAAGAAGTTGACAAGAAGAGGCTGATGTCAGTGAGGAGAGCTGAGGACAACTTTGCAGAGGCCATGGCTGTGAGCCAGTTCTAGCCCCTTGGCCTAATCAGTCCCAAGTTGCATGAGTGGAAGCTTGTAATTGTTGAGAACCCGCACTATGTTTTAATGTCCCTTCCACCCACAAAGTTTTCTGCTTGTTATGTTCCAACTTTTAGATCCCATCTGTGTGTCTGTAATTATACCAAGAAGCTTTTCCTCTTAAGCTGTTTTTAATAGAAATGTCTTGAGGGGGTTTTGCTCTCTTTAGAAAAACTGATTAGCCAAGGCACAGGGCTTGATTGTGTGTGTGTGTGTGTGTGTGTGTTTATTATAAAATGCCTTGCAGCATCCAGTTCTTAGGCTGGCCACCGAAGCCTGGCAGACAAGGATTCAGGAGTAAGAATAGTACATGGAGCTGCATTTAAACTCTAGAAGGCCTGGTTTAGGTAGCTTGTGCTGTGTAACAAACCACCTCAAAACTTAATGGCTTAAAAGAGCAACCATTTATTTGGCTCATAATTTTGTGCATCGTCTGGGCAGTTCTTTCCGGACTGGCTCAGCTTACCTCATGTATGTATCTGTGGCCAGCAGGCAAGTCAGCTCATGACTGGGTCGCACGTCTGGCTCTTGGCAGGCTTTTAGTCAGGGTATGGCTCTTGGCTGGGGTGCCTTAGTTCTCTTCCATGTGGCCTCTTATCTCCAGCAGGCTAGCTCAGGCTTGCTCACAAGGTGGACACAGGGCTCCCAAGGGTAGCAACAGAGGGCAAGTCCCAGTTCACAAGCGCTTTTCCAAACCACTGCTGCGTAGTGTTTGTTAATGGTCCGTTGGCCAAAGCAAGTCACTTGACCAGCTCCGATTCAAGGAGTGGGAAGATCAGCTCCGCCGCTTGATGGGAGATCTGCAGTGTCATATTTCAAGGGTGTGAATGCAGGGAGGGGATGACTCTGTGGCCATTTTAGTAATCATTCTCAAAGTCAGAGCATGTAATAGCAATAAGGTTAGCCAACACCTCCTAAATGCTTACAAGCTGCGGGTACTATTAGAAGTACTTTATATATGTATCTTAAGTCATTTCAGTCACACAGTGGCCCTGAGAGCTGGGTGTTAACCATTTCCCCCACTTTTCAGAGGAGCAACTTGCGTCTCTGAGAGGCTAAGTAACTTGCCCAAGGTCACACAAATAGTAAGAGGTGGCCCAGGATTCTCATCCAGGCAGCCTTGCTCCAGAGCCTGTGGGCTCTTACCCCTTGTGTCATCTTGCCCGTCACAGGCTTAGTGAAATTTAGTTGATGCGCCCCCGAACTACAGGAAGAAGACTAATATTTACTAACATGTATTGAAGACGTAGGAGATGCCTGGCTCTGTTCCAAGCACTTTACACATACCGTGGCATTTCATTCCCATGACCATCTGCTCCATCGAGGACTGCTCTTATCCCCATTTTCTAGATGAGGAAACCCAAGCTCCGGGAAGTAATTTATATGCCGTAGGCCGCACAGCTTGTACATATGGGCAAGCTGAGATTCAACTCTCCAAAGCGTCTACACTCGTATCTAATTCGCAGCATCATTTCACTTACCCAGACTTCATTTCATTGTCTCACTTTACAGTGGTGGAGGAGGGGGATCTGGGAACTCTCCAGAACATAGATGGTAATAAAGAAGAGGAAAAAAAGACGTCTAGAGATGCAGCTATAGAGTTGTCATCACGAAGGCCACGCATTTGCCAGGGGAGTTTATCAGTTCGTTGTCCACTGTACCTAGAGGAGCCAGCTGTGCACTGTCCCCACTCCAGGGCCCCCGTTTGCGTGGGCGCACCGGAGTGTGCGATGTGGCGCCCTCACGGGGCTCACAAGCTCGCTCATCTGGTTTTCTACCTTGTAGAGATTAGGGAAGCCAATAAAACAGGATTAGGTTAAAAAGTGTGACAATAGCTTGTAAGGGCACTACCATCGGACAATGAAGGAAGAGTCAGAAGAACTAGTTTACCCAACAGCACAAGATCTCAAAGTACGAGAGTTTGGGGGTGTTGGTGTAGGGCCAGACAGCCCATAAAAAGTTCCATAGCTCCTGGGAGGGGGTCACCGTCTTACTACTTGGTATAGTAGTTGGTTTTTAGAGAGGAAAATAGGTTAGGTTACATTCAGATGCTTTGTTGATCAGGGAGGGAACTAAATAATGTAATTTTGGAGGATTTGTCCTCGATGATGACGAGGAGATTAATGTTGCTTGGGTGGAGCACCTCATACCCTGAGATGGCAGGCAAATGGACTTTACTGAAACTGACATCTCAGGGTTGCAGTGGCCTCTTGGGGTCACTTTGACTTTTCATATTTTTCCTCTTGGGTTTCTGCAGGGTGGATGTAATTCTAAATGAAGATGAGTGAAGGCTCTCAGGGATCAAGGCGGTGGCCAACGACCATTAAGACTTGTGCAGAAGCAGCTTTTTGACTCCAGAGGTGGCTGCTTCCCCACCAGGAGGGTTTACACCTGGCCTTCAGGGTAGCTCTTCAAGGCAGATAGAGTCTGGTGGTCTGGCTGGCAATATTTGGACACTGGTATTATGTTGCAAAATGCCTTCAGTTCCTGGGATGAAAGATGCAGAACAGAAGATGGGCCCAATCTCGCCACCGGATTGTGGGAGCATTCTCAGCAGCTGGTGAGTCATGGACGCACATGTGCGTCTTCAGTGGGGCCGGGAGAGAAAGGAGACCCACGTTTCAAGGTAAGGTGGTATGAGCGATTACAAGTGTGGATTGTAGATGTCTGGGCTACAGAGTTTGACCAGGACTCGGGAGCTTTTGGATGGGTTTGGTGACAAGTACGATGATACTAAACGATGCACTTGGCTGTTCAGCTCATTAAGGTCTTCGTAAATGCCCCGGGGCCAGAAATATGGAAAGAATTAAAGTAGCCCTGTGGAGGCCTCCACTGAAATTTCTTTTCTGTGTGTCATATGCGGTCAAGACAGCAGCAGACTGCGTGAAAGGAAAGGGCTCTTTGTGCCTTTGTCAGTGTGGGGCTCAGATGGGGGGTGAGGTTTGTTCATCGTTAATCCTTGTAATGATATTTGTGGAGGCGAAGAAAAGAGCGAACTTCCCTTCAGCTCATTTGTCAGCTTGCTCGAGCAGTCGATGGAGGCTCAAGAGCCGGGTTGCCCGAATCTCGGAAGCATCTGCTCTCCCAGGGGGGAAAAAATGTCCTCCTTACACAGTGGAGGCTAGCATCTAGGAGAGCGTTTTCTTTCTCTGGGAACACACCATTTTCTGTTTTGTTTTTCACCTTTCCATACTGGTATGTGCAGAAATTTCCATTGGTCTGTTCGCCTTGTCTATTTGTAAAGCAGCAGGTTTTTCGGTGTATGGTGCTAGTTCATCACGAGCAGCATCCAGCACGCCAGAGCTGTTTCATGTGCCTTTCCTGGTGGAGTGGAAATCTGGCTAGGTGCTAATCCAGCAGCACCCTTCTGGCCCCCAGGCGAAGCGGCCTTTTGCCTGTCCCTTCTCTCACGTATGGCCTGCCTTTGGTGTATAATGGGATTTGAATGTGGAGCCTGTGGGAATTCGCTGTGACACCGGCTGTGCACGAGTGTGCTGTGAAGTGACACGTATCCACATGCATGTGCCTTCCCGCAAAGGCATGAGCACACACATGCTTACTGTGGGGATAATCAAATAAAGTTTTGCCCTCCTGCCCTGGCGGGCATCATATTTATTACCTCACTGACCGCGAGAGAGCTGCAGTGGAGCGGGCAGGCGGGCAAAGATGGGGAGGGGGAGTTTGAGATGCCATATGGAAGTGGTTGGAAAACAGATGGGGGAAGTCTAGAAAAATCCAATTTGTTGTCCTCGGGTATTTTAAGGAATGTCTTGACATTAAGGTGTTAGAAAGGATTTCAGTGCCCAAGACGGGGTTAGAATTAGATGATACAAAGCAACTTCCCAGGTAGGATTGCTATATAACTAACCACTGGATAATGATGTTTCATTCGGGGCTGATGGGTCAGTGGAAAGGCTAGTCGGTCTGTCTATTAGGCAGGGTTTGGGTGGAAGGAGTTGGCCAGAGTTGGGGTAGTCAAGCACCTCTTAGTGGAAAGAAATACTTATCGTAATCTCGTCAACAGTAAAGTGGAAGGGTGGAACAGAAAGTTGCTTTGAATCGCTGGGGAAGCAGCTGTTGCCAGTAGATGTGTTATACAGCGTCAGACCCCTAATATGTCATTTTTAATTATCGTCTCTGAGGGGGGTTTTGATGCAGTCCCCAAACGTAGACCTTCCCGCCCTGGACCATGCACCCATCCAACTTGGATGCTGTTGACTGTACCTTTAGAGGTGATGCAAGCTCATTTGATGTGTCTGATCACATGATGGGAGCAATAGCACGCCCTCTTCAGGGGTTCCTTTCATGGGCTTCTATTGAAGAAATCACATGTGCAGTCACATGTAAGCCCCGGGATGTCCCTGTGAACCAGCCGTTAAGGGGTCACGGCCAGTGGCTCCACTTGGAGTGAAGGCTTTCTTTCTCTTAGCTCCCATGCTCAGCATCTAGTCCCAGGGCTGGAGAGCTTAGAAGGCCTGGGAGGGCTTCAGACCTCTGGATCTTAGCCGTGGTGACATGACGGAAGTGCTCCTGGGTCTGCCTCCATTCCTGATCCAGTGCCCCTGGCTGTTCTGCTGTCTGTTTCCTAATTTCTCTTGTCCCCTACATTGCCGTAATGCTCCTAAGGAGCGACGATGGTCCTATCGAAGTTGCCTTTCCTTTCCTTTCCTTTAAATTTCAAAAGAAGACACAGGCATGCACTTTTACTTACCACAGGGGGTGCATCTAGTTTCCCCAAACTCTTGCTCTTTCCTTTCCGTGTCAAATAGGCATCTCATCTCTTGGTTTCATTTCAGGCTGAACAACTGAACTTAATAAGGTTGCCTTGTAATAAGAGTTGGGCATATGGGTTCCTACTATTTCAGGACTTTTTCTTGAGGGTGGGGGTCATAGAGGGGTGACATCAGCTTTCCTAGTAATTAAAGTTGGATTTGCAGTTTACCGTTCTTCAAAATGATAATTTTGCCAATTATAATCATAAACGTGTTTTAAGAACCTGAATTTTCTCACTTAAAGGTTATTCCCCTAGACACACTTTTAAATTTTTTAAATTAATTACCATTTCACTAATTAATTACTTAATTGGCTCTTAACCCAATAATTGAGTAGTCTAGATTTTAACAGAAAAAGCAAAAAGGAAAGCAAAACCAAAACCAAACAAAATCTACACAAGGATTTTTTTCTTAACTAGAAGTATTTCTGGAATGATCAGACATTAAAATCTGTACTACGTAGGTGAAACTGGGATTCTCAAAATTTTTTGAGAAGAAGACATATCATTGTAATTGATAGGAGTCAAGATTTCAATCTAATTAATTGGCTTTTAAAATCTTGGGTCAATTAAAAGCACATGAAATATACTTACTCTTCATGGGAAAGAACAAGTTTGCAGATTTGAACACATTCATCTAAATCATCATTTTGATTTTTCTCTCTGAGCATACCCACTCCTACCCTGGGCACTTGGGAATGGGCCGTTTCTGCTTATGTTATGAACATATAAAACTGGACTCATTGATCTACTGTGATAGACCAAGGAAACAAAGCCATGTGATTTCTAGACACGACATGGAATTTTGTACACGTACTCTTTTCACCTACCCAATCCACTGCTGGCTCTTCTGATAGTGCTATTTGCCAGTATTAAAAAAGTGGTGGGAGGCTTCCCTGGTGGCGCAGTGGTTGAGAGTCCGCCTGATGATGCAGGGGACACGGGTTCGTGCCCCGGTCCGGGAAGATCCCACATGCCGCGGAGCGGCTGGGCCCGTGAGCCATGGCCACTGAGCCTGCGCGTCCGGAGCCTGTGCTCCAC
This sequence comes from Platanista minor, assembly GCA_004363435.1. Classification (NCBI taxonomy): domain Eukaryota; kingdom Metazoa; phylum Chordata; class Mammalia; order Artiodactyla; family Platanistidae; genus Platanista; species Platanista minor. The sequence continues at coordinate 13,457 of RJWK010005939.1, forward strand.
AATGGGAGAGGCCCGCGTACCACCAAAACCAAAAACCAAAATCAAAACAAAAAAAAGTGGTGGGGCTTCCCTGGTGGCGGAGTGGTTAAGAATCCGCCTGCCAATGCAGGGGACGACACAGGTTCGAGCCCTGGTCCGGGAAGATCCCGCGTGCCGCAGAGCAACTAAGCCCGTGCGCCGCAACTACTGAGCCTGTGCTCTAGAGCCTGAGAGCCACAACTGCTGAGCCCACGTGCCACAACTACTGAAGCCCCTGCGCCTAGAACCCGTGCTCCGCAACAAGAGAAGCCACCGCAACGAAGAGTAGCCCCCGCTCACTGCAACTAGAGAAAGCCCGCACGCAGCAACGAAGACCCAATGCTGCCAAAAATAAATAAATTAGGTATAAAAAATAAGGTACTAAAAAAAAAAAAAGAGAGCGAGAAGGAATAAGCTCTCCATGACATCAAAATATAAAGTCCCTCACCATCCATCGCAGTTCATATAATACTTTAAAACCTTTCTCTTGAGGTGTGAGCCTTTGGCAGGTTCAGCCATGTACAGGGTGGCCTGAAAGAAGCAAGTATCTGTCAGGGTGGGGCTTGCTGTCCTTTTCACCCCCAGCACACTGTTGGAAGGACTTGGGAGCGGGTGACATCCTGGTGGTGGCACCAAAGCCGGTGATCACACGAAGGTCTAGTTCCCATCAAAGTTCGGCCTCACCAAGCATTCTTTTCCAATACATTTTCAAGTTGAAGTAGAACCTAAACATAGAAGAGGGACCACAGTTAGCAGCACAGCTTGATGAATTTTCACAAGCTCAACACACGGAACAAGCAACAGAATGTTACCAGCACCCAGACGCCCTCCTTGGCTCTATCCACACACCGTCCCCTCGCCCCCCCCACCCCACAGGAAAATCATATTCTGACTGATAACACCATGGATTCATTGTGCTTATTTTCATACTTGATACAGGTGAATCATACAGTATGTGCCTTTTTGTATCTGGCCTCTTCTGCTCCACATATGTTTGTGAGATTCATGCCGGTCGTGGGTAGAGCAGGGCTCATTCATCCACATCGCTGTATGGCATTGTATCGTGTAAGTAGGCTGCGGTGCATTTATTTCTCCAGCCTGTTGTCCGTGGGCATTTGGGTGTTTTATGGTTTAGGGCTGTTCCTAACAGCGCTTCTCTGAACATTGCTGTCCGTGACTTTTGGAGAACATGTGTTTCTATTTCTTTTGGATGGATATATATCCAAGAGAGGAAATTCTGGATCATTCGAGAGGGATTATTTATCCAGAAGCCTTTTGTTCCCCCGCCCCCCCCCCCCACCCCCGTCATCTTCTATAGGTGAAGGTACTTATGGCTGGTGTTTTTCTGATTCTGCCCCCCTGTGCTCTAGAGCTCAGGGGCTTCACTGAGGGGGAGGGGGAGCTTGGGTGGGTCCCTCGGAGCGGTGGCCCTTGTATCTGGCTTAGAGACAGTGTTGGAATTCCACACAATATCTTGTTTTAAGAATGAGTTCTGTAGTTTTAAAGAAATGAGTTTGCTTCCCACTAGCTGCCTGTTTTACGTTTGGTAGTGGGAAGCAGCCGCATAGCACGGGGAGATCAGCTCGGTGCTTTGTGACCACCTGGAGGGGTGGCATAGGGAGGGTGGGAGGGAGGGAGACGCAAGAGGGCGGAGACATGGGAACATGTGTATATGTATAACTGATTCACTTTGTTAGAAAGCAGAAACTCACACACCAGTGTAAAGCAATTATACTCCAATAAAGATGTAAAAACAAAAAAAATGAGTTTGGAAACAGGTGATTTTGGTTAAGAGAGGGAGAACAGGCCTCCATGGCAGCCTCGGGAGGGCCGATGCGCCCGGACAGCGCTGGCACTTTGTGGCTTTTCCTTCACTCAGTCCTCACCTCAGTCCTGCGAGGCTGCCACGGCTTCCTCCCTAGTTTACGGCCGAGGAAACCGAAGGGTGAAGCGGTTAGGTGACATTCCTACAGACACACGTCTAAAAGAGAGCTGAACCCAGGCAGCCTGACTCCAGGCCTCCTCTCCTTAATTATCCAAACCAGAACGGTCTGCTCCCACGCACTGCCCATTTCACAGTCTCTCACAGACTGTCAGGGGCCTGCGTGATACATTATGGTGACAGTGGTTGACCCTTTGGGTCCAAATTTTCATTGCTCTGGTAAAGCTATTGCCTAAGGAGCCACGGTATAATAGGGACAGGCCCAAATAAAAATGATCCCCCTAGCTTTTCTTTTCCCCTAAGTCCATTTCAGAGCAGAATCTAACCCTTTGTATTTGCCCTCCTACATGCTCAGTCCTCTGTGATTGTTGCTCTAAACCTGGGAGATAAGCATGATAAACATTACTAGCCCTTATTTTGTCCTTCTCCCTGCTCAGATACCCCAGCCCCTTCAGTGCGCTCTAGCCACACTGGCCTCCTCAGTATGCCTCCGGACCTTTGCACTTGCTCTCCCCTCCAGCAGGAATTCTCTTTCCCACATATTCTCACGGCTCACTTTCTCATTTCCTTCAGGGCTCTGCTGAAAGTCACTGAATTAAAAGAGACCTTTTCTGACCTCCCCGTATAAAATTAACTCTTCGTTGCCTTCCACTTCCTGACCCGCTTTACTTTTCTTGCAGGTATTTCTGCTACCTGGCATGTGATATGTTGATTTGCTTTGTTTGTTTTGTTTCCTTTTGTTGTTTTGTTTTTTTGCGGTACGTGGGCCTCTCACTGTTGTGGCCTCTCCCGTTGCGGAGCGCAGGCTCAGCGGCCATGGCTCACGGGCCCAGCCGCTCCGCGGCACGTGGGATCTTCCCGGACCGGGGCACGAACCCGTGTCCCCTGCATCGGCAGGCGGGCTCCCAACCACTGCGCCGCCAGGGAAGCCCCGCTTTGTTTCTTTTATATCAGTCGACGGACAAGGTAGGCTTCAGATGGGCTGGGGCGTTTTATGTCTTGGGGCATCCCTGGCACACCAATAAATATTAAATGAATGAACGAAACTGGCTTTAAAATTCAGAAAATCGATACCCAAAGAGGGTAGCTGGAACTGATATTTAATGGGGGAAACTCTCATGTGCCATATCCTTTTACGTTTCCGATATTATTTATTTTTGCGTGCGTCCTTTTTTCCTTGATTATTCTTGCCAGAGGTTTATCTTTCCATTAGGCTTTTCAAAGAGCCAGCTCTTGGTTTGGTTGAGCCTTTTGTTCTATGCCTTTCTTCTTGTTCAGCTCTGTATTCATTTACTTTGGTTTGTATATGTCTGTTTTATCTCCGCACATTAAAGGTTGTTTGAGTGCTGAGACCGTAGCCGACCACAACTGTGATGAGGCCTGCTGACTCGGTTAGACCTTGAACCTCCATGTGTGGGAGTCTGTGCTTTAGGCCCCTTCTTCTCCTGCCCTCCTGGTTTTACAGGAGCCACTGGCGTGGAAAAGAGCAACACTTAGATTTTTAAAAAGGAACAGATGATCCAGTTATCATTGAAACCAAGCTCTTTTTAAACAACCTCTCAACTGCTATGGATCGGTTTCTGACCTGCGAGTATGATTGCTATTATGGTATCACTTGTTAATTCCCTTCGAACAAACGTCTTCTGTTATTTGCAGTGTTCCTTGTATGATTTTACTGTTGTAATTAAAACTATGGGGAGATGAAGGTGACGCTAGAAGGAAAAAGTTCAGACCACATTTTGAGGCTCTTTTCTCTGGCTCTAAGTAAAATCTTAACTATGTTAGAGTAACAAGACAGAAAATCTCTCTCTGTAATTAGGAAATGAGCAGAGTCTGAATGAAATGGTAGGCAGGTACATTGCTAAGGGATGCTTCTCCCAGTGCATGCAGAAGCCAGTAGCAAACAAAACCTACGTGGACAAGGAGAGTCCCGCGCACGGACGGACCTTCTTCACGGGTGGAGATGAGTGCTTGAGGGGCAGGGAAGCGATTGAGGGCAGCCCAATATCTAGTTAAAGCGCTTAACCTCTCCGGTGAAATCTTGGTCCAGAGAACCCTGAATGGTTTCACAGGAAAAATGGCATCTGATGAACCCCACCTTATAAAGCGGTGGAGAAGTGGGCATAAATTTGTTCGGAGATTCTCATGTCTCATTCTGGCTTTGGTTTGCAATCCGTTAGGCTTGGTTTTCCCCGGGAGTCTCCCGACACCATGTCCACTGGTGTTAAGATTAAGGCGTTTAGTTGCTCTGTGAAACGTGATCAGGGAAAGCACCAAGGATTCTGCATCTTGGGGGGATCGTCTCTGACTTGAGGGGAAATCGGGGGCAAGAACTAAAGAGAAAGGGAAAGGGGGGAGAGAGAGGTGAACATCAAGGGTGGGAGCCACAGCAACAGACGGACACATCTGGGCTGTTCAGGATAATGAAAAAGTGGATCTGCGCTGCCCTCCTAAAGATGAAAATTTCACCCAGTCCAACTTTTCAGACTCCCGCCATTGAGGTGCACAGTGAGAGGTGAGTTGATTCCTAATGTTCCTTCCAGCTGGAACCTCTTTTGGTTCCAAATACAAGAAGCACATTGTCTGCGAGGCAGGATAGCTTTCAGCCTACCTTGAGAGGTCAAAGGTCAGTGGTTGTCACCTAGTGCCGTCCAACTGTGAATGCAGGAAGTGTTCCATGCAGGTTCTGTGTACACAGGCATCAGGGTCCAGTGTCTAGACAGTCATAGATCCAGGATAAGGGACTTTGTCCAGTCCAGTGGGAGTCAGTCTGGATTCTTTGGACTCCACGTAGGCTGATCCAGCGCGATGGTGTAGCCACTATATGCAGAGCTGTTTTCACTGGTCAGTCCCTCAGGGTGTGATACTAAGGCGATGTTTCCTTTTCGCAAATGGAATTTAAGTTCCAGATAGCAGCTGTAGCAGGAGGAAAAGGTTATGCTCTGCGTTTTCAGAGGTGTCAAAGGAACAGAGTGTATTAAGTACAAGTCTGAGTAAAGAACATTCAGATTTTCCAATGATACGCAGAGAGTGAAAACTTTCAATGGAAACGCACATGATTTATTTACCACACTATATCAAGAATATCAAGCCAGGCCAGGAAGCATGAGTGTGCCAGTAAAATCTTGACAAATACCAGAAGGAAAATGAGAAGCCAACTTACTAAGTGGTGGGAAGCAATCAGTGGAGATAGATGGAATTCTTTTTATAGAGCCCATGTAGCAATAAGTGTGGTGTTCTTGAACAGTAGCCCATTTATACTGGAACATTTCTCTTTGACGTACACAAGCAAGCCAGATCACGGAGGGGGATGACGCTGCTTCCCATCAGAAGAGTAACCTGATTGTTTTTATCTCAGCTAAATAACTAGTTTATTATCGACCCAGAATATTCAGATGTCAAGAACTCTAAGGCTGTGCTGTCCAATATGGCAGCCACTAGCCACTGGTGGCTATTGAATACTTGAAATGTGGCTAGTGTAATTAAAGAGCTGAATTTTAAATGGTATTTCATTTTAATTAACTTAAATTAAAAGACTGACGCTTGATTCGCTTATTGGACAAGTTTCAGTATCTTTGGAGCAATTTTGATATTGTGAATCTACTTTTCCAACTGTCTATTTCATGAAATCAAAATACAGGGCTTCCCTGGTGGCGCAGTGGTTGAGAGTCCACCTGCCTGCCGAGGCAGGGGACGCGTGTTCGTGCCCCGGTCCGGGAAGATCCCACGCGCCGCGGAGCGGCTGGGCCCGTGAGCCATGGCCGCTGGGCCTGCGCGTCCGGAGCCTATGCTCCGCAACGGGAGAGGAGGCCACAGCAGTGAGAGGCCCGCGTACCGCACAAAAAAAAAAAAAAAAAAAAAGAAAAAAAACCCCACTAAATGCAGCTCAGGTATTTCTGATGAAAAATTGTCACCCAAATTGAGATGTGCTTTAGGTGTAGAAAACACATGGGATTTCAAAGACAATATGAAAAAGAGAACGTAAAATATCTCATTAGTAATTTTTAAAATTTTTTTTTGCGGTACGCGGGCCTCTCACTGCTGTGGCCTCTCCCGTGGCGGAGCACAGGCTCCGGACGCGCAGGCTCAGCGGCCATGGCTCACGGGGCCAGCCGCTCCGCAGCACGTGGGATCCTCCCGGACCGGGGCACGAACCCGCGTCCCCTGCATCGGCAGGCGGACTCTCCACCACTGCGCCACCAGGGAAGCCCTCATTAGTAAGTTTTTACATTGATCACATGTTGAAATGATAGTATTTTAGACATTTTGAGCTAAATAAAATCCATTATTAGCCTTAATTTCACCTGATTCTTTTACGTTTGTTTTTTCTTCTTACTATTAAACTTAGGACTACTGGGAAAACGTTATGTTACATTTGTGGCTTGTATTCTTGCATTATAGCTCAGTTGGATAGTGCGCTCGGCACTGCATGTGATGGTTAAGGCTAGCTTTGCCACTGAAGATCGAAATGAATTGGAATCTTAGGAAAACGGTGGCCCCTCTAGCCTCACGTGGAACTGAAAGTTTGCCCTGCTCTTTCCTTCTGTTCTCTGAACCCAACCATTAGGTGAGTTATCTAATGCACATCTCTGTGTGAGGAGAAAGCTAGGTTTTACTGGATTCTGGTGTTATGTTTAAGCCTTAAGCTCAGTGAAGATTCTAGTTGGTAAATGGTTTCAGGACACTGGGCTTCTTCCTAGCAGTTCTCTTAGGCTGGGTTCCCTGGGCAGACTCTGAGATGGAGGTTTGTGTACAGGAAGCTTACTGAGGGTGTCTGTGGGGTCAACACAGGATGGAGGGAAGTAAGGGAATGGCCTGGGGGAGGAGCCGAACGGCCATGCAGTGCAATGGAGATGTGCATTCTGGAGGCGAGTTGGCCCAAAACGAGGCAGGGAGTTTGGCCCTTTGTGTCCTCCAGTTGACCAGTCTTTGGATGCAGGTTGCCCCTGGGGAGGGGACTGAATGAACCTTGAGGGAGGCGGCTCCCTTCCACAGAAGGCAGTTCCCAGAGCAGGAAACAGCTGTGAGCCCTCAGCAGTGCGCACTCCCAGCAGCTGGGGGAAGGAGTCGCTCCATCTAGAACGTGGTGTCTCGGTGGCACATCACAGCATCCACCACAGTGCTGCAGTCTTGCTCTAAGCATCAGCCCCCAGCCAGACTCTGCCATGCCACACCTTTCAAGCGCCAGCATCCTAGACGCAGCCCAGCAGCCAGTCGGAAACGTGGGGCAGGACGGGCAAGAAGGGAACTGGTCCCAGAGCAGACACCCTGCCCCGATCCATTTAGAAAGAAATCAAGACCCTCGGTGTAGACTAGTAGTCCACTGGCTTCCAGCCACACGGAGGACGAATGTCACTCAGACGACAAGCCAGGAAAGAGAGCAGGTCCCGGTCCCCAGGGGTTCCAGAGAGTGACCCGCCGTTGCTGCAGTGGATATAAGAGCTTAGGCGCCGCCACTTGGTCCCTGAGAGCTTGACTCTGATTTTTCTCTGTGTGTCTGTCTATCCTTCCATCCGTCTGATTGTTCTGTTTCCTCTTTTCTATTTTGTCCTCCGGGCCAAGTTTACATCGCGGTACGTCTTCCCAAGCATCTCCCCTGCCTGTTTGTAAATGCCCAGTAGCCTGTGGTCATTGGACAGGAGCATTTTCCCATCGGCCTCTTCCGCTTCTCCGGCTCATTTTCCATAATTTAACAGCTGGGCGTGTCACACGTGTCTGTGCTCACACAGGGGTGCTCGCATTCTAACTCGTACACACCTCTAAAAGCGTGCCGGTGCAAAGTGGGTCAAAGCTGCCCTCAGCTACCTCATTTCCCCTCCTGCCCCCCTCGTCCCTTTCCTATCTCCAGCCGCCTTGCTCTTTGCCTCTCATTTCACGCTGCCTCTGAGAGAGAAATCTCATTATTTCTGATTCAGGGGGTCCTATGCCCTCCCCTGCTACATGTCATGCCCGTTGCCAGCTTGTTACAGCATCACAAGGGAATTCGGAGCTCTGATTTATCCGCCAGAGGGAATGACTGTAGGGGGGATTGACAGGGAAGAACCTCAGTTTTCACAGCTTCAGGATGCTTGGATTAGTTGGGTTAGGTCACATGATGAATGTAGTGCATCTGATCAGTAGTCTAAAGAAGCAGCAGCAGGGCAGCCTTTATTTAATTCTAGAGATGGGCTGCGGACACGTCACTGGGGCTCTGGGGCAGCTGTTGAGGAAAGCTACGAGGGGCTTTTTAATCCTTCTCTCCCTTTTCCTCCTGGAAAGTCGTATGTGGTGTGGATGGTCATGTAGTCCATAACTTAACAGCTTCATGTCTCCCTCTGCCCCACTCGTCAGGCAGGAATTAGGCATCTTCTGTTGGGCTCAGTACATGGGTCTGGCACGTAGTGGGGGCTCAGAAAATGTTCGCTCAGTGTGTCATCAGCCAGGTCTCTCAGCTGTCTTGGGTTTGGTTCTCCCGGAAATAAACTCGAGCCAGTGAGCCAGCTATAGGTAGTTTACTTGGGGGATTCAGGCACACTAATAGGTCATGGGGATATGATACAGGGAAGCGGGGAAGCCAGTAAAGGGGCATTATCAAGCTTAGTCCTGCAGGAGAACCCAAGGGGCGAGGGAGCCGGAGTATTTATACTCCAGCCTCCTGAGTCCTTGGTTGGGGGCTGCTTCTGGGGGTGTTAGTTCCCCAGCATTTCCAGGCCACGTCATGCATGGGCACCGTACTGGTTCAGGAAAATTGGCCCTCAGGCTCAGCGATGCAGGCGCCAGCAGCTGGAAATCTACTGGCACTTACCTGAAAGGTCTGATAGGCATGGAGCGCTGACAGGGTCATTCATTCACTCAACAAATATTTGGTGAGCCGCTTCTGTGTTCCTGGCACTGTCCTAAGTGTTGAGGATAGAGCAATAAACAAAACACATGCAAACCTCTGCCGACAGAGAGCTTACAGTCTAGGCAGGAGACTAGACTATGAGGAGACCACCATAAACGAAATACGTACACAATATATAGCTTGTCAGGTGGTGAGAATGCCCTGAGAAGAATAAAGATGGAGGATAAGGGTTGCTGAGGGTGCCGTATTAAATCAGGCGGTCGGGGGAAGCCTCACTGAGATGTGAGTAAGAACCTGGCGGGAATGAAGCACGTGGATATATCTGGGAGCACACAGTTCCAAGCAGAGGCACACGCTCCTGCCTCAGGACCTCTGCACTTAGTAGCTCCTGTGCCATTTACTCGGAATGAGATGGGGAGCCACTGAAGGCCTTTTAGTAAAGAAGGGACGTATTCTGGCTTACGTTACTGTGTTGAGGACATACCAAGGCAGGGCAGGGGGTGGATGGAAGCAGGGAGGCTCATCAGGAAGCACATCTTCTAGAACCTTCCATTTTACTGCATAATAAATGAATAAAAGTTAAGAGTCAGAACAGACCTCTTGAGGCTTACATGCGGCATGACACAGTTTCTGCTGCATTCTGTTGGCTAAAACAAGTCAAAAAAATAAGCCCAGATTCAAAGGAAGGAGAAATGGTCTCACCTCTTGATGGGAGGAGCTGCAGAGTCGTTTTGTATAGGGGTGTGGAGACAGGAAAGGGAAATTATCGTGACTCTTTTGGCAGACAGTCTACCATGGCAGACAGTGTCATGCTGAACTTCCAATATCCCTGTTCTTTGAAAATCCTTGGGCCACCCCACCTCCTATGATGGAGTAAAATGGAAGGTCCAGGAAGATGCGCCTTGTCCATTGTAGGCCCCGGTGACCATCTCTGCCAGTGGGTATGCGTATGGGGGTGGGGGACAAATTGGAAAAGCACTTCCACGTGGTTGCTTTGCTCCTTTTAGCCCTATGACATGTCCCTTCGTAGGCTTCCTTCTTCCCTTCTCATTGCTGCCTCTTCCAGGCCTCCGTGTCCTCCTTTCTTGAGAACAAACACCCATCCCTTGTGTTACAAAGAGCACTTTGCCAGATCTTCAGTAACTTTGCTCTTGACCACTTTGCACTGAATCTCCCCATTCACTTCCAGTAGCTTCCAAGGGATTTTTCCCAACCAAAATCAGGAGCGCCCCCCCCCCTCAACCCTAACCCCCAACGTGGTTTCTCTGCCGGTTATTAATACTCCTTTTCTATCTGCTTCACTAATGGATGGGCTTCATCTGAGAACTGAAGCTATTCGGGGTTTGTTCTCTGTGTTGTGTGGAGACTAGTATTCTGAACGTCCTGTTGACCAAAGGTCTGGTACTAGGTTCTTGTATTCGAGAAATTGATGGGTAAGTTTCTTGAAGCCAAGGTCTGTACCTGTTTCTTTGCTTTTCTTCCCGACACCTAGTAGCTGGTAGAGTTTCAATTAATGTGACCGTGGAATTGAGGTCAGTTTCTCCAACAGTCTATCTGATACCTCAGACCTTCCCCTCTTCTTCTCAATTTAGGAGGGAAGGATCGTGAAGCATCTCTGTAGATTAACCAGATTTTTGTAATCTGGACCAGCACTGTCCAATAGAACTTTGTGTGGTGATGGAAATGTTCCATATCTGCGCTAATATGGTCGCCACCAGCCACTTATGGCTGCGCAGCACTTAACATGTGGTTAGCACAACTGAGGAACTGGATTTTTAGCTCGCCTTAATTTTCTTTAAAATTTTAATTAATTTAAATTTGAACTTCAATACCAGAGTAGACTGTGCAGTTCTAGATAGTGCTTCTCAAACGTTTCCACTGAAGTGCTCCTGGTGGTAGAGAAAAGAGAATTAATACCTTGATGATTTGGGTGTGTGTGTGGGTGTGTGTGTGTGTGTGTGTGTGTGCGCGTGCGTGCAAGTTTTCAAGTACAAAATTACTTGGAAGTCTTAGCTTGCAAATGCACGATGATTTTGCATTTATAATATGTGTGTGATTTTGAGTATGTACACTCGACTGTGGAGCACAATGGTCTAGGGAAGATGTATGCCCGACCTCCTTAGCACACGCTGCCGTGTACTCTTGTGAGCTCACGAGTGCCGGTTGAGATAGGTGAATGCACTGGCTTAAAGTTGAAACATCGCATTCTTCCTGTTTTGAGCACAGCCTGAGAATGAAAACGTCTCATCCAACACCCCTTCGGCGTTAGGAATGACCTCCCAGCTGGGGTGAGTTAGAACCTTCGTGCTGCAATGCAAACCTATTTGGTGCAAAAAATATTCTCCCCCAGAAAGCCCTTCGAGTGCATTTAATGAATAAGGTGGTGTCCGTAACTTTCTGTGACATTTACTTTAAAAGCCGCGGGAGTGATTTAGTGGTCAGTGGGCACTGACATTTGAGGAAGGAAAGACAAAGTTGGCTGCTCCTGACGTGACTTTTTTTCTTCTCCTCTTGACTTACGGCCTTGCATCCATGGAAGCTTTGTTTCCTGAGAGACATATTGTGTTCTCTGGGTTTGGGAATTAATGTATTTTTTTTTCTTTCAACACGCAGCCACGAATTGGTGTCTCCTGTGTGTGTCTGATGGCACAGTTATTTGTAGTGAGTAGAGTATGTTTCCTATGGTATTTGGACTTTGTCTTGTTGTGAGGGGTGTGCATGTGTATGCACGTGCGTGTGTGTGTCTGCACTTGCTTTTCCTCAATATAGAATTTGCTCCATCTTGTTTAGAAGAAAAACACATGGAAAAAAGAGGATTTAAGAAATTCATGAACAAAGCGGCTGTGAATATTCTTGCACCTGTCTTTTGATAGGCTTCTGCCCTCCTTTCTTTTGGTGTATACCTAGAAGTGGAGTCACTGGGCTGTCAGATGTAAAGGAAGGTTTGGTTACTCTAACAAAGACCCCATCTAACAGGGGTTTAGACGAGGTAGAAGTTTACTTCTTCCTCATATGGTAGTCAGAGACGCAGGGTCTGTCCGTCGGGGTGCTCGGTCATTCCCAGTGAGATGCCCCTGTTCTGGTGGCCCAAGATGGCTGACCACCATGCCCACATTGCAGGCTAAAGGATGGGAGTACAAAGGGGGAGGTCGGCAGCAGGCACCTCCCCTGCAAAGACAGACCTCCTGAGATTGGGACACGTCACTTCCACTGAGACTGCATGCACCAGAACTTGATTTCCTGCCACTCTCCCCCGAAATGCCAGAGGTCATCTTTATTTTGAGAAGCCTCCTGCTGGGGGATAGATACTGAGATATTATGAAGAGTCTCTGCCACAGCTTACTTCTTGGGCTTGGCATACACCCCAGTAGGGGGAATAAGAGTGCAGGCGTCAGCGTTCAGCTCTTTTACACCCTGGACCAGGAGAACCTCCGAGCACTTTCCTGACTCCTTGGAGCAGTTAAACCAGCCAGCCCACCTAAACTCTTGTAGTAATCATGGATGGTGTTCACTCATCACTTGTATACAGATGTGCCCCCAATGATGTTTTGGTTTTGTTGGTTTCGTTTTGAATATTCTGAAGACAGAGTGTTACTACTCTTATTATTTGCAACATTATTATTAGTTTCCTAGCAAGGAGCCTGCATCTTGGCTCAGTCACTTATAAGTTTTGTGTGGTCTGGGAATCGTTGCTTGTTCTCTCTGAGCCTCTGATTGACCATCCATAAAATGGGAATAAAAATGTCTGCCTTGAAGGACCGTTTTAAGTCATATGTATTTTACAGAGGTGATATGTTTTACACCCGGTATAACTGGAGCTCCACAGGGTCCAGTCTTGGTATATTGTCATGATAAAAACCATCCAGCAACTAAAAGATTAAATATCATTCTTCTCAAAATGTTTCTCAAAGAAGAGCCAAGTTATAACTCACAGAAATAGTTCTCAAAACATACACCCCCCCCCCCGCAACCTTCCTCTTTTCATCTCTCAAACACACCTAAGCATCTTGAAAGGTTCTTTCTCTCCTTCACCCTCAGTTCCTCTCTGCTCTCGCGAGCTCTCCTAGACTGTCTCCCCACCTATGTGAGTGCTTGTCTTTCGTCCCTCTTTTCCCATTTCTTTCCACCTCTATTCTTTTTCTCTCGCTCACGTAAATCTGAGGGAAAGAGGTGGTGATTCTTCTTGCATCATTAGTGTCTTCTCGTGTAACACAGGTCAAATGTCTGTCACTTAGTCCACAATCGGTGGTTGCTCTTTTCGTAACCATCCAGATGATGAAGACCGTTGGCTCTCTTTGCTTGTCTAGGACCCTCCTAAGAGTTTGAGTGGAGGTGAATGCCACTGAGGTTGACTCTGAGAGCAGGGGTATGTGGTGGGTGGGCTGTTGTTAGTCGTAACGGCAGCTGTCATGCAGTTTACCAAGTGTTTGAATTTCATTCGTTCATTCATTTCATTCATACTGATTTGCTTATTTATTGGTATCCTGGAACAGTTTTGAAAGAGTCGACAGGAAATACATCTAGCATAGGATGAAGTCAGTAAGTAATAAATATGATCAAAGGGAAATGACACCAAGGCCCAAAAATGCATACCCCCAAGCTGATGTTCATCTCAGAGGCATCGGGGAAGCTGGAGGTATGAGCCTCACAGTTATTTTGAGGAATCAACCATGGGGGAGTACTTTCCAGGTATAAAGTGCTTGACAGCTAGGTAGCGGAATGAGCTTTGTTGCCTTCTGTGTACAGTTTTCATGACTGTGGTGGATGCCCGGTCCTTTTTTGCCCGATCCCAGCATTTGCTGCCCTAGCAGTGGGCTTTGAACAGAAGAGGTATTCTGAGAGCTATTAAAGGATGAGCTTTTTCATAACACGTTTGGGTGCTGGGGTCTGGGCTGTGGTGTCCTGGAGCCAGCTTGTACCGGTTCACAAAAGCCAACCGCGCACGTGTCTTACCAACTTGGCGTTCGGTGACATCAACTTGGTAGCTTGAAATCAGCCAAGGTGTATTTACGCGACAGAAATCAGCAAACACTGCAAGTTAGGGCTTTTTCTTTTTCCTATGGGAAGTCAGTAGTTAAACATTCACTACCATATCACTGGTGCTCAGCGCATGATTATGTCAAGTAAAATAGATGCCACCGTTCGGGAAAGGAAGTAGTTACAAGGCGTTCTGTGGTCTCGAAAGCACTGCGGGAAATGGCAGAAGAATTCTGGATAAGGCTTACATCTGATCTGAGGACATGAGTGAATCTATCAGAATCTTAGAGTGGGCATCTCAGAGGTTGAACACTGTGATGAATGTTCTTGATTTGTTTGAAAATCACATGGGAGAAAGGAGGTTGGGGTTTTCTGCTGAAGCTGGAAGCAGGAAGCCTGAGACCACCGAGGGGCAGACTCTGGAGCATTCACCTCAGGGCACCGTAGAGTTCAGCTGAAATGATCCTTCCTGACACATCCCCCTAGGGGAAAGAAAGGGTGACAAGGGACCAGGAAGCATTGTCTCCGTGCAGCTGATGCCCTTAGTCATAGCAACTCAGCTGACAGAGGCGTCCTTTGGCTCCCAGCCGTCAAATCACCCAGCACTTTCACCTCTTCAAGTTCAGTATCCAAGGCTGTTGTGTTGACCATAGCCAGAGAGTTACCCAGGATCAAAAGTCCACTCACTGGAAAAGAGACACGCACCCCAGTGTTCACGGCAGCACTGTTTACAATAGCCAAGATGTGGAAACAACCCAAGTGCCCATCAACAGAGGACTGGATAAAGGAGATGTGGTGGAAATACACGATGCAATACTACTCAGCCATAAAAAAAAGAATGAAGGTCTGCCATTTACAGCAATGTGGCTGGACCTAGAGAATATTAGGCTTGGGGAGATAAATCAGAGAAAGACAAATACTGTAGCAAGGTCGGTCAAGGAGAGAGGAAGACGGTGGGGCGAGAGCTTTTACTGTGGTTTCCAAGGGAAAGCACGGGTGAGACCGAGTAAGCAGATTTAGGATTGGCCACTTGGACTAATTTCACCGGGCTCTGGAGTATAGGAGCTGTCCCTAGCTGACCTGGGGTGGTGAGGGCAGGTGGAGAGTGGCCTGGAGAGCAGGCGTCCATAAAGGGGGTTGGGTGCGAGTCTGGGCTCTGGATTGGTTAGCTTGCGGCGGACAGATGGGCTCCCAGGGGAGTTGTTGACTTGTCTCGAGGAACTAGCGAGCCCTTGGGAGAGGCAGTCCCTCCAGGGTCATCAAGGCCCCCAAGATGTCAAAGCATCAGAAATCGAGAATAAAACGACCTGGCTAATACAGAAGCCCACGTTGTCCTGAGAGTAGAAGGCAGCAGCGTGAGATTGGCGTGGTTTCCAAATAAGTGGCGTGAGATGCCCGCCTGCCGCCTTGAGCCTCCTCCGCTGGTGAGAATGTCTCATGTTGCGCACACTGGCAGCTACAGCTGTCCTCGTCGGAAGCATGACGGAGAGCACGCGCGGAGGTTTGCGGCCAATTTAGAGCTTGAGGTAACTGTGCTATGATCGGTCTACGAGGTCCCCAGCGTCAGCCTTCTGTGTGCATTAATTCAGACTTTAGGGGACAGGCATCTTACATTTCCAGAAACCAAGTGAGTGTTTAGAGGAAATAAACACTCACCGGTAATTTTCACGCTACCATGTTCTGTGTTGCGCTTGAGAAGAGAAGTATGCCTTCTAGAGACTTGTAAACGTGCTGCACCCGAGGTCCATTAGTCCAGGGCTCATAGTGGAGTCCAAATGGAATAATCTGCAGACTAAACCCTTTCTTTATCCCCAGGGCCGAGGCAGAGGGCAGTGAGGGCAGCACGGGTGAAATGGCTTCTCAGGTGCCGTCTGACTCTGAAATGTGCTGACCTGGAGTTTTGCCAGTTGGCGCAGGTTGGATAATAGACTCTTAGATGGCCTACATCGAAGGGATGATAAAATAGCGGCCTGGCCCTTGATCCCTGCCCCTGCCAGGTTCTAAACAGCATCATTTATTGGAGGAGTTTCCAGATGGGCTGCTTTGCAATTCCCCCGAGCCTCAGAAAAGAAGTTGGCTGTTAAAGACCGGGATTGCTTTAGCCTGAGGGAGGGAGGGAGAGAGAGAAATACAACTTACCGCCTTTCCCATCCCAGGTGTGAGCTGGGTTTTAGCCAGGAAAAAGATGGCAGTGCTTTGGATTCTGAACATCAGTGGCAACTTGGAGGCTGTAGAACTTTCCACAGGGCTGAGAGGATCCTGGACACCGACAGCCTTCCTGCTGAGCAGGCACGTGCCTGGCTAAAGACTTTGGTGGATTCCAGTGGTGATCATGGCATGCCAGCCTTCCTCCCCCGGCCAGGACTGAGGCATCACAGGGCACGATTTGGCTTTCTAAGAATCAGCATGTTAGGCAGTGGAAGATGATTTCACTGCAGGAATTAAATGCGGATGGTGCTGAAGCATATGTTTCTGCAGCACCTAGTGGGGCGCCTGTGTGTAAGTAGGTGCTCAGTAAATGGTGGTTGAGTGAATGAACAGATGCTTGTTTTATATATCCTATAGCGGAAAGACAACTGTTCTTCTTGTTTCTTTTTTAGAATGAGTGTTGTCCACAAACAGAATGGAGTGTTCTAAGGTTTAGCATTAAAACCTCCAAAGTATCCAAGCTGTAGCTGACTTGTAAAGCTAATGATAATAACTGTCAGTCAGCCGTGGCTGAGTAACAAATAACCCCCAAACTCAGTAGCTGAGAACAATTAGTATTATTCTTAGGCTTTCAGTTTTGCGCATCAGCAGTGGTGACTCTGCTTTGAGCTGCAGGTCTGCAAATTGGCTAATCTTGTCTGGGCTTGGCTCTGGTGTTCAGGTTTGATTCCAGTCGGCTTCACATGACTTTTGTCCTTCTGGGACCAGCGGCCTAACCAGGGCTCATTCTTTTCACAGCCATGGCAGAAGCACAAGAGGACAGGCCCCGCAGCGCAAGCACATTTGAAGCTTTAGCTCACATCAGATTTTTCCGACTTCCCCTGGGCTGAGAAAGTCATATAGCCAAGCCCAAAAGCCATCGGTGGTCAAGTGTAGTCTGCCCTCAGTGGGACCATGAGGGCAGGGGGTGATCACTGAGCAACAATTCAGACTCTCATGATAGTGACCGTTTATTGACTGTTTCTCTGTGCCAGGCACCACTCTAACCATTTTATGTAAATAAACTCATTTAACCATGATGACGACCCCAGGGGGTAGGAGCCACTGTGTTTAAGCTCCATTTTACAGGTAAGATAGTTGAGGCACAGAATTACCAATGAACTTGCAGGAGGACACACATGTAGGAGGCAGCCAAACCAGGATTCACACCCCAGCAGGCCAGTCAGAACACCTGCTCTCTTAACCCCCCTGGTCTCCCACTCCAGACAGCGGGAAGCATGCTGAGCGACACTGGAGCGCCTCCAGGTCGGCTGCATGCTAGCACAGATACTCGCTCATTTAACTTTTGTGGGAGCCCAGGTAGCGGAGGTCTTGCTCTCTTTGTTGACTGTGGATGAGGACACTGAGGCTCAGAGAGGTTAGGGGACTTGGCCAAGTCACACAGCTGGGGAGCAGCTGAGCCAGCACGGCGGCCTGGGCCTGGCTCCTGGCAGGAACTCCTCCTCTGAATGAGGAGCGTACTCAGCAGCTACCAAGCGGCTCTTTCTTCCGCATTCTGCCTTCGGTCCTTGGGAGGCTTCTGATTTAGGGCTCCCACCCTACAGGGCAGCCTTTTACTTTACTTCTTTATTCATTTTCCGGCCAGGGGATTGCGCCCTGGTGCCTTGGCGTGGGCTGTGTGCCGTGGCCAGATAGCTGCGCGTTAGTTCCCACGGTCTCCAAGGCCTTCGTTTCTCATGACATGTGGCATATCCCGGAGTGTCCCCGGCCCTCCCCCGTGCGCGCCACCCTGGCTGGCTTCCTCCATCAAGTACTGTGGCAGCCCTGTGGCTGTCCCAGGGTGTCCGGTTACAGGCTCCGAAGGGCGAGCCTGGTTGCGTGGCTGCGATTTTAGCGCTGGATGAAAGGCCGGGGGAGCGAAGGGGCGCTTTCTGTCGTGTTAACAGGTGTCCCCAGGCCGCAAGGCTCTGTAGCAGTGTTTTCACCCCAAAGGCAGGAGAGGCTCCGAAGCCACCGGTTTGGGGGAGCTCCAGGGAATTGGAAGCTCCCAACCCGCAAGCAAAGTGCACGTCGGCAGCTCCGAACACACCCTTGTACTTGCTACCCATCAGCTGGGGAAGTTGTGCCAGTACGTCCGCCCACCCTTGCAACCGGTTCAGAAACATCTCCAAGCCAGCAAAAACCCGGTGCGCGTATTTCTCCTCGCCTGTTTCTGCTGGCGTCTCACCTGGCCCTTCCTTCCCCCCCTCCCAACTTCTGTCCTGTCACAATCTGACTGCGACACCCCTGACATTCTGGAGTCTTCGCTACAGGCAGAGATCCCCATAGATAAGGCACAAACAATCCAGAAAGGGCAAGCAGAGAAGAATGTTACTTTTCTTCGGCCCGCTGCCCCACGTGTCTTAACCCATTGCCGGCATTCTCTTTCGTACTAGAGACAGGGCTTATCTCCAAGACACTGGAGGCTTCCAGATGCTTCCGGCCCCCTTCCCCCCTTCTGAGTGCTCCAGTCACAATGACATTTGGGCTTGAGGGCTGAAGGACCTACAGTTTTTGGAGGGGGAAGGGACGGGAGATTTATTGCCGCTGTGGGCAGCACAGGCCCCCTGTGGGCACGCAGGGGCGTGGGGCGGGACAGCGCTGCCCGGGCCGGTGTGCAGTCCCTCTGTGTCCTGACCTCGAGGTGGGATTCCTAACCTTCTTTCTGCCATGGACCCCAGTGGTGGCCTGGTGAAACCTGGACCGTTCCCCGACTGAGACTTGAAAATGGAATTACAAGGGACCAGCAGTTACTAAACACAGTGACTAAAGAAACAGGGTTATTAAAATATTAACATAGGAATTTGTGATGTAGTAAAATGAGAGCTTCTTATTAACTCACTAATTATCGAGATCTACTTGAAGGGTTAGAAGAGTGGTATTTTGGGATCCCTGGGAGGACAGTGACTATGACATGAAAATGCCAGTGGTTTCTCTTGGTGACAGAGTCCTCCTGCTAATATCACTGTGGTTTGCTGCCTGCATTCATAACTGAAAGAAATTCATCCCTTTAGTTAGAGATGAGTGAAGTAAAATGTCAAAGTCCCCTCCGGGCCCCTGGACCCCCTGAATTCTAGCTTAAGAACCCCTGATGTAGAATCTGGTTGCATGGCAGTTTGTAAGTTGTTGGAAGGCAGCTGTTATGTTCAAACCACTTACATACTTTACTTCTGTGTTGTTGGTTTTTTTTTTTTTTTAATTTTGGAAAATGTTGAACATATAATAAAGTAAGCAGAACAATCCAGTGACCCTCCCCCAGGTGTCCATCTCTTACTGACTCCAGTCAGTTATGTTTCACCTGTACCCTCACCTTTCCCATATTATTTTGAAGCAAATCCCAGACGTTGTATCATTTCATCCCGTACTTTGATTTCTATATCGCAGATGGGCCACTAAATCTCTGTGGATTGCTAGAGGCTTAATTCAGCAGGGCCATTGGCAGCACTTGGTTCTCAAGGCTCAGTGTTCCAGGAACATGGAGCTGGGTCAGAGAACTCATTCCCAGTCACTGTCCCTCCCGCGCTTCCCAGCCTGTATCTGATGATGTATTATTTATTTGTTTACTTCCACGTAGATTTTTGTGGTCTCTTTCCACCACAGTGTAAGCCCCATGAGAGAAGAGGCTTGGTCTACACCCCCAGCTCCCAGCACGGTGCCTGGCACAGAGTAAGTGCTTAGTAAATCACAGGACGTTTTGAGTGAGTGAATGGCTGAAAAGAGAAAAGTAGGCGATGGGGGTACGTATGATGTTGCTACTCAAGGTGGGGTCCCTGGACCACAGCATCTGGAAGGCTTGCTGGAAATCCAGAATCTCAGGTCCTACCTCACACCTCCTGCATCAGAATCTGCATTTTAATGAGATTCCAGGTGACACTGTAGGCACATCACAGTTTAAGGGACACCGATTTGCCCCCTTCACCCGAAAGAGTGAGCATGCCAACCAGGAAGAGCTTCCCACTGTGATTTCAAAGGCCTCACCCACCAGGAGGGGCGGGGAGTGCATTCACCTGTGAGTCAGGCATCCCCGGTGTGATGAACTCACTCACCTTTGCCCACTTACTGGTTATACAGGCCTCTATTTTCTCATGTCAAAAATGGGGTGAATGAGGCACATCTCCCAGAGATATCATGGAAAGATTAAGTGAGGCAGTAACTGCGGTATGGAGTACAGAGCAGGTTGTAAATAATTCCTGGGCTAGGGCTTCCCTGGTGGCGCAAGTGGTTGAGAGTCCGCCTGCCGATGCACGGGACGCGGGTTCGTGCCCCGGTCCGGGAAGATCCCACGTGCCGCGGAGCGGCTGGGCCCGTGAGCCATGGCCGCTGAGCCTGCGGGTCCGGAGCCTGTGCTCCGCAACGGGAGAGGCCACAGCAGTGAGAGGCCCGCGTACCGCAAAAACAAACAAACAAACAAACAAACAAAATAATAATTCCTGGGCTAATTCCACTTGGCTGTCTTTCCAAAATATGAGGGAATGACATCTTTCAAAAGCTCCGATCATTTTGATTTCTGATAATTTTGACTTGTTTTGCAAATCTTTTCCCCTCTGGTTTGATCATGGTAACTGAGAGTGCTTAGCAAACTTGTGAAGTGGGAAGCGTGGCTCGGGTGCCCCAGCCCCTCACTTTCGCGTCTTTTCCCCTTTTCTGTGACACCCTTCTCCTTCCGGGACATCACATATCCTGGCTCCTAAGAGCCTGCTCCCGGGCAAAATGCCCTATATCAGCGTTCACGAAGCATTACCTCCCCTAAGAACTTTGGGTCCTTGATCGTGGAATTAAAGTTTGTTTTTTCCCCTGATGTAGGTATCAGAAGACTGGTGGGGGGAAAACTTAAAAAACAACCAACTTTGCGTTTGTGTGGGTGTCTAGAATCTCATCCCATGGACAGGTGCCCGCTTTGGCCCTGGGTGTTATTGAGTCCTGATGGTCACGTCTACCTTTAGCTGGAACCATGGATCAGCGAGTTTGAGTCGTCAGTTCAGCTCAAGGGTAGTCAGACAGTTTGGGGCAACTTCTCCCTTTTCTAACCTGGAGGGATTCTATACAACGGAGCCAGGCAGGGAGGCAGAACTCAAGCTTTTTAATGATTCCAGGGAATAGTGACGGCCAAGGTGAATGTTTCACACTGCCCATCACTCCGCGGGCTTGCCTCACACATCCATTACATGATACACTGTGTTTACCTAGGGCCTGTTCCAACAGAGCTCAGCAGTCCTACTTCTAGCTGGGCCTGGCTGTGTATTTACATGGTAAACATTTCTATAAAAGAAAGGGAAATAGTCGCTTTAAAATATCTTATAAAAATTGCCCTTTAGAGGTGAGTGGATAGGAAAGAGCAAAACAAACATTTCATATTTATAAAATGAGTCGTTTTATAAAAATGTTACCCATAGACCAAAACTTAATAACAACAATACTGCTGAGAGTATAGTAATACTAGCTTAGGTTTCTTTAGCATTCTGTAGATATAGAGGCCCTTTCCTATACCTCCATTTCACCTAAGCTTCTCAGCAGTCAATCCAGTAGACACTGTCAACTCCATTTAAAAATGAGAAAATTAAGGCTTAGAAAGGTTATGTAAATGGCCAGTGTCACAGCCCTTGGCAGTGAGAGCAGGAACATGAGCCTAGGTCTTCTGACTCAAAACCAAATGCCCACATCAGCCAAGAGTAACATTTAAGCCAGCTGTAAACGCATTGGTACAGAGCTGCCTCCAAGTGTGTGTACCATTCAGCATTTAACCAGGGTAATGGAACCATTCTAGGTATTTCACAAAGGGAGAATTTAATACAGGGAATTGGTTACACTGACTGTGGAAGAGCTGAGAAGCCAAACAGAGAATGACGAGGGAAGCCAGAGAACTTCTTCCCTCCTCCGCCCTCCAGCCTCCTCTCAGGCCCTCGCATTGGCTGTGCCTAGCCGGCAGCCAAAGACCCTGGAAGATGCAGCCTGCAGGGGTGAGGCTTCCCTGTGATGCCCAGCAGAGCAGGGGAAGATGCGGAATGGATCTGGGGGTAACAAGCCCAGCGTGGCGTCTTCTACTCCTAGGCATGGGTATACTCCCGGAACTAGGCTTGTGGTTTTCCTCCTCCAGGGATCCCCGATTCCCCCTGGTTTCTATTGACCTTCCTCCCTCTGCAGCAGCTTTGGCGGCCATCGATTTCTGACTAGTCTTCAGGGGCCAAAAAAAAAAAGGAGCTTGCAAAGATGAGAGAAAGTGGTTTAGATAGGTCCAGTTACACATTTAAGGCCCAGACAGAAACTTCTCTTGCTCTGGGACATGGAGACCAGAGCTCCAGTGAGCCCACAAAGGACTGCGTCAGTGAGTATCTTGGCAAGCAGATGTCCACGGGAACGCTGCCAGATGCCCCGCCAGGAGAACTGGTTTGGCAACGAGCTGATAGGCCCCAAGGACTGGCATCCATCGCCCATTCTTCTGGATACCACTTAATTCGCCCGATTAAAATACTCATTTCAACCTTTGTAGTTTTGTAAAACTACAAAGTAGTTTTGTAGTTTTGTAAAACTACAAAGTAGTTTTGTAAAACCCTCTCCCCCTGTGCTGGATTTTGTAGGCTTGTTGTCGCCCTCTGTTTACCACCCCCCCTCCACCCACCAGGGCTCCATTTTCCGTCTGTATTTCTCTCGGAAAGGTAAGCTTGTTTGCCGGACACGTCCCCCCTCCATTCCAGAACCTTCTGTGTGGATAATTGGAGACGTCTGATGCCCTTAAACCAAAATGGCGCAAGAAAAATCATCTCTGTGGTTCATAGCACAGTTTTGTGGACTCTTAGCGATGAAAAGGGAAACTCGTGGTCACTTGGGTTCACAACTGGGAAGAGATAAAAGGGAAACCCTACACCTCATTCAGGGCCAGGCGCACAATAGGTTCTCAAAAAAGAAACGCTCGCTGAGTGGATGGGAACGTGCAAAACGTACAGTACCCTGTTCATTTCCTTTGACAGGTGCCTTTTTGTTTTAAATACACATGGCAGCATTTGATAGCAAGCCACCAGTGTCGTGGAGTTGTTCTGAGGATTTAATAAAGCCTCAGTAATAAAGTCTGTGCGAGGTTTTGTTTGGTTTCCGTTGTTTCAAGGAGTTACTACCTGCGCTCTCTGTACTGTTGAGTTTATGATGAATTTGCGGGCTTATGTATATGTTGAGTCATTTTATCAGCTTGATCATTTTTATGTTCTGTAGCTTTAAATGTTTACTGTGCAAGCTTTCAAACGGAGAATAGCCTAACAGCCATGTACCCACCATCCAGTTCTATCAAAGCTAGCGTTTCTCCCGCGCTTGCTTTGTATTTGTTGAAAGAAAGAAAATGTTGCCGTTAGAATTGAAAGCCCCCAGGTCCCCTCTGTAATCTGATTACCCCCTCCTTCCCCAGTGGTAACTGTTATCCTCATTTTGGTGTTGATCAGTCCTCGCCTCGATCTGGCTTAATACTTTTACTGCATATGTATATATTCAAAAACAGTACTGACACGGTTCAAAACTTGCATGAATCGTATAACGTTGTATGTGTCCTTCTATAACTTGCTTTATGACTCAAACATTTTGGTCCGCATGGCTCTACTGGATTCATCTTTCACTGCCCTGAGGAATGCTGTTAGAGGAATTCAATGCGCCTTACTTATGCCCCCTCCTATTGATGGGTATTTAGGTTACTCCCCCATTTCTTGCTCCTGCAAACAATGCTGCCACAAGCAATTATGTCAAATGTCCTCATGGCACATGGGAGAAGAAAGGTCTCCTTTTTCTCCATATCAGAATTGCCCGGGGAGCTTTGAACCGTCCCAGGGCCAGGCTGCACCTAGCCCGCTTCAGTCCACGTCACCGGGGCTGGGAACTAGGCACCTGTATATTTTTCAAGCTCCCCCAGAAAATTCCACTGTGCAGTCGGCCTTGACAACCATTGCTTGAGGGTAGCTAGCTAGAGACCAAATTCGCGGATCCACGGGTTTGTTCCTCTTCAGCTTTGTGGATGGTGCCAAACTACCCTCCAAAGTGGTCCTTCCAGTGGCAGGGGCAGCAGCAGAGTATGAGGTCTCTTGTCCCTGTGGCCTCATCTCCTCCCCTAGACTTTATTGATCTTGTCCCCTCAGGGATCTCCAAGGAGACAGAGAGCTATCCCTTTGATGGCCTCCCACGCCTGCCTCTACCTGATTCACACACCCTGATAAAATCTTGCCTCGCCCCAGGGTTGCAGAGGAGGAACTGTTCTCACAAAGTATAACTCAAAGCTTGGGGCACCTAAAATGCCACATTATTTTGCAACTTAAGGTGCTGTGGTCACCAGGTTCCTGCCGTCCGTGCTGCTCCGTATAGTCGAAGAGGCTTTTCAGGGTGTGGTTTGGTGCTCATCTGTGTTGTCTAGTTTTGGGGGGACCAAATAGCAAAGGGCACACAGGCCAGGTGGCTCTAGTGTTGCAGCTGGAGAAACAGGATGTTCAGCCGGGCCCGGACTTCCGTGGTGGTTCCGTCAGAGCAATTGCAGACACACATCAAAGAGAGCCTAGTCGTGGCCTTCCTCAAACCCTGGCAGCATAGACGTATCTTTTCGCCCGGATGTTCTTTCTCTTTGGACGTTATGGATGGCTCGGTGAGGCTTTCTCACCTGCTCACACACTGAAAGCTCCTACTGATCTTCCTCTCTCTGGGTTTGTGAAGATTTGGAAAACTGAATGGGTGAAAATTGGTGAGGCTGTCATTGTTTTTCACTTTGAACTTAGCCACCTTAACCCTCACAGAGTAAACTGCCTCGTGGTATGCACGTGAGGACCAAAAATATGGTTCAGACGTGTAAACTTCTGGGCCAATGAAGTTAGGGAAAAATGGGGCGAGTCTACGTAACTACCTGGCCAGGCATTCAAGGAGTCTGCCTGTGTGATCCGGATCTGTCCCAGTGCAGTGTCTGGTGGCATTCTCTGGTGGCAGTGGCCCTCTCTGGCTTAAATGTCACCAGGGACCATTCTGGGTCCCCTGGGTGGCTTGGGTATTCCAGGAATCTCCTGGTGACTTGGCACCTCTTTTATTGGCCTGTCTGCCCAGACTAGACCGGGAGAATCCTGGGGACTTGGAGGACTAGCTCTCCTCCCCCCTCCCTGTGTCATTTGCTGCGACACAGTTGCCTACCTTTTCCTGGTCCAGCCTCACCTTCCCGTCCGTGTTCCTTCCGTCCCTCACTCCCCGGATGAGAATTTTGCCTTTCTGTTTGAAGGCAGAACCCATCGCCAACTGCCTTGCGTACAGAAGCTCTCGTTATCCTGGGGCGCCTTCTTGCAGGGTTTTACTCTACTGCTTAACGTTGCGTCTGAACTTTGTGTCTTGGGGCAGGTTCCCAAGAGGCAGCGCCCGAGGCAGGGATTCTAGTGTGTGGGGCTTATCGGGGGAGGGCTCTCAGGGGAAACGGCTGAGGGTGTGCAGGCAGCACGACGGGGCAGGGGCTCTTGCCAAGCTGCAGCGTGCTCTCAGAGAGAGCCTGGCTTTGCTCTGATCTCTAGAGACAGGGCTTGTGTACATTCTCTCAGGCAGTCGGTGGCTGGGAGCTGCCCGTGAACGGGGTGGGCCTAACCTCCCAGGCCAGGTGGCTTTGCTCAGCCAAGGGCACCTCTCCTGAGAAGGGGGCAGTTGGGAGCCACTGGCAGCTCCCACTCACAGCAGCTAGAGGATGGGTGCTGAGGCCGGTAAAGAACATTCGGGTGGGGCACCATTGTCCGTACTGAGCCCCGGGATACCCGGTAGACTGGCAACAGATGATAACACTCCCAGCTCTCACGTACTGCCGTGCGGGGCTCTGCAAGGAGACAGGCTTCGTGTAGGTAGGCAATAGGAAGCACGATCTCCTATCATGGGCATAGTGAAAAGACTGTGTTTAAAAATGCATCTTTGGGGGCTTCCCTGATGGCGCAGTGGTTGAGAGTCCGCCTGCCGATGCAGGGGACGCGGGTCCGTGCCCCGGCCGGTCCGGGAAGATCCCACGTGCCGCGGAGCGGCTGGGCCCGTGAGCCGTGGCCGCTGAGCCTGCGCGTCCGGAGCCTGTGCTCTGCAACGGGAGAGGCCGCAGCAGTGAGAGGCCCGCGTACCTCAAAAAAACAAAACAAAACAAAACAAAAAAATGCATCTTTGGGACTTCCCCGGCGGTCCAGCGGTTAAGACTTCACCTTCCAATGCAGGGGGCACGGGTTCAATCCCTGGTTGGGGAGCTAAGATCCCACATGCCTCGCGGCCAAAAAAACCAACAAAACATAAAAAACCCAGAAGCAATATTGTAACAAATTCAATAAAGACTGTAAAAATGGTCCGCATCAAAAAAAATAATAATAATATGCATCTTTCTTCTGGCTCCAGATCTGAGTATAGCTTTGCTGTTTTCATCGTGATCCTGGAATTGAGTCTGGGACTTTCAGTGTGCCTACAAGCCACTCTGTATGTTGAAAAGCGTTCTGAGGCACACGCGTGAACTGAGAACCAGAAGTGTCAGGGTGAAGTTAATCCCCTAGTGGATGGGAAAGGAAGGCCACTGCCTTTCCTAGTCTGGGCTCCCAAGCTGGGAGATGATTCACCAGCTGGTGCTTTGAGGACTGGAAAGCAAGCAGCAGACCCGGGAGCCTTGGATGCAGTTGCTTCCGTAAGCCATAAACCTGGGCAACCCAGATAACTGAAGTGAATGTTTGCTGGGCCGAGGTCAGGTTTTATTTTTTTCTGGGAGCCTCCCTTGATTCCAGTCGTGTCTTATCATTTGTTTGTCAGCTGGAGGTTGTGCTGGGGTGGGGGGTGGCGGGGGCGGGGGTGGAAGGATTCATCGAAATGTCCCGGCTGAGATCCCGTTGTTGCCTGTTGTAAATGTGTGGCCGTGTTTCCTCCTGGGGTATTTGGTTAGAACTTGCACTCTGAAGAAGCAGCACTAGAAATAAAGAGCCACGATCGCGGCTCCCTTTCTGTGGGAGGTGAGGGAAAGGGGTCTGTGAGCGTTACGTGGCGACTCAATGGGGAAATTAAGTCTCCGCGGATATCTTCAGCTATTCCTTCAGGACAAATGTGTGGGGGCTGGTCTTGATCTTGGTTCCACCACTTATCAGCTGTGGGAGCTTCCTTAGCTGAGGCCCTCCACTGCTCCCAGACTCTGTTGTTCCACCTGCAAGTGGGGAAAATAATACTTGTCTTGGTGGGGGTGGTGAAGGATTAAGTTAGCTAGTGTATACATTGCCTGTCACATTGTAAATACTCGATAAGTGGCAGCTGTGATGGCTTCCTAAGAAACTTCTGTTGCATTCCTCGTTTATGGGAGCGTAGCCAGAGACCAGAGCTCACGGCCCTTCTCGGAGAGACCAAGAAAGGTATTAGGATATTTTGCGAGTCTCCTTTGAGACCCAGCCACAAGAGGAAAGAGGCAGGTCACGGGCATCCCATCGAGACGTGTGGGCAGGGTTGGCCATATGTCTCGAATATTCCAGGACAGTTACGATTTCAGATATTCTGCCTCAGCGGGCAACCAAATGTACAGATTTGGGGTTCATAAAATATGATCACTGTTCTTGTGGGAAAAATACAGCTCTGGACCAACCTGCTTGGGAATATTATGAGTCCTTGGAGCGTCTTCAAAGAAAGCAGTTTCCTCACGGGGTTACTTTTGGTGTGTTTAGGACTCCACTTTAAATTGTTTGGGGGAGAGTCCATGTAAGTCAGTTGATTCCTTTTTTTTTTTTTTTTTTTTTTAACCTCAGTGTTCAATATCATAGGCCAACCTGTTAAGCCCCAGGTTAAATGGATGCCCGTTTCAGCTCAGGAAAAAAAAGAGCCCATTTGTCTCTGGTTCCTGTCATCTTTTTCTCTCTGTGTTGGTTGACCTCCGGTTCTCCTCACCGAATATTTGGAAGCACTCTTCCAACGCTCGGGAGGGACCCGTTTCCCAAGGATGGTCGGGTGAATGAGGTCCCAGGAGCAGTTTGTCATCCTTGCCCAGCTTTTCACTCTGCGGTGGGGGAGGGCGAGCAGGGGGCAGTGGACAGGCGGCCACTGGCCCTTCTCCTCCTTCCTGTCCCTTCTCTTTCTGGAGCCTTCTCCACGCTCCAGTTACCAAATCCGCATTTCAGCGTTCAGGCTGAAACTCAAGTGCCAGAACAAGGCAACTACTGTCAGATGACTTGAGCAGAGCCTGCATGCAAGGAGTCAGGGCTTCCTACTCAGCCCAACACACCTGCCTGAAAACAAATTAAAGCGGAGGGAGGAAGCCCAGCCCATCCTCAGATCCTGACTTTATCCACTTTGCTGCCAGAAACACCTCCATTTCCCTCTGAGCTCCACTTACCCCACTTTTTTTTTTTTTTTTTTGCGGTACGCGGGCCCCTCACTGTCGTGGCCTCTCCCGCCGCGGAGCGCAGGCTCAGCGGCCACGGCTCACGGGCCCAGCCGCTCCGCGGCACGTGGGATCTTCCCGGACCGGGGCACGGACCCGCGTCCCCCGCATCGGCAGGCGGACTCTCCACCACTGCGCCACCAGGGAAGCCCTAACCCCACTTTTGACTCTTCCCTCTCCCGTCCCTCCTGTGTTCTGAGTGTATAGTTCCCACCCTCCCATCCCCAATGCCGAATGTGAATATCCTTTTTAAAAACGACCTGATCTTTGTAGAACCTTAAGCCAGGCAAGGAAAAAAAAAAAAATCAATGTATCCCTTGCCTTCCTGGCCCACATATATATTTTTTAATTACACAGAACGTGTTTCTAGAGGGAGAAGTGTTATTTGAATTCTCGAGGTTTGCTCTGGCAATGGTGTGCCTATTTACTCCCCATTAACGTTGACTTTTTGATGATGGCCAACCCATCATCCTTTCGGTTTCACTTTTTAAAATTACTTTTTTATGAGAGGGGAGGTGTTGGGTAAGAATGGTAATGTTGGAATAAGGATGCCTCTGTTTTGGACCCCGAGGGCCCAATAACTTTTTGCTTAAAGAAATGCTTCTCTAGCGCTTACTATATGCCAGGCGCTGGCCTGTGTGCTTTACAAATAACGGCTCACTTAATCCTTATCTCAGTCCTCTGTGGCAGAGACTACCGTTATCTTCATTCTTCAGATAAGGAAATGGGAGGCCCAGAGAGGTCGAGTAACTTGCCCGAGGTCCTGCAGGATGCTGGGGTTAGAACCCAGGCATTCTGGCTCCAGAGTCCCGGCTCTGAACAACAGCTGGCTCTGTTCCCTTTTGAGGATTATCTGGGGCTCCATTTCCTTATTTGTACGATGAATTTGGGGATGAGCCATATTCTTTCTGAATTCTATTCTAGGACTGATGTGATGGAGGACAGTGATAGCTTCCCAGGCTTTCTTTAGCCACAGCACCTGACTTTCATCATTTTTTTGCCCCAGTCCACATGTTGAAATAGTGCTTCCAGGTACCATACTCTGTGGCATAGTTTCTACTTCCCATACCCGGTCTCTGATCTCAACATTGAGGAGGAGAAACCACCCCTGAATGAATTGGCTTCTCAGAGCTCATTGCGAGGCTCACCAGTCCAGCACCAGGCTTAAAAGAAAGGGTTCCCAGGCAGGAATTTGGGGAAGCACTGCAGGCCGTGTCTCACCCTCTGGGAATTCACAGTGCACGTGAACTTGCTAAAGGAACCTAGATGTTCCACAGTTGAGAAACCAATTCCATTTTGATTATTCAAGTGTTTTGCCATGGAATCCAATCTTGGGGTGGCGTTTTTATTAATGCCCCCCCCCCAGAGCTGGGGTTCTGGCAGACTCTAGGGACACATGGCTTACTCATTCTTTGTAAGTGGGGTCTCCAGTTTTGAATGTGCAAGGATTTGAAAGTTCAGCTCTTTTGCGCTGGTGCCCCACCTGTGTATATATAGCTGGATAAGTCTTAGGGCCAGCAGGAGTCTTCTGCTGCTTCTTGGGATGCTCAGCTAACAAGAAATGTATGTTTCACCCACAGCCATCCTTGTGGTGAAAATAGTCGCTGAAATACAAACGGTACATTTCAGATGTGAAGTTGTCCCCCGGGGGCATCTCTCCCCGTCACTGCCGCTCCTCAGCCTGAGAATGTGGTTCTCTGTTGACGTCTCCCCACCCTCTTGTTAACACCTTATTTTCTCCCCATTTATTCCTGGGCTCCTTCCATATTTATTTTCCCTGGCTTTCCACTCCAGTTTCCCTCTGCCGCCTCTACCTTTCCGGATTCCCGAGGACAAGGGCGTCCAGGGAGAGAGGACCGGCAGCTGGTAGAAGAGTGTTTCCTAAACCCTGAGCCTGGGCCACCTTGTGCCGCATCCCGCTGCTTCCATTTGCTATTTCTTTGTTATTTTTACAACGCCCACATGCAAAAAGGGCTTCTTTACTCCATTTGCTGGTTTTCTTTTATGCTGTGTAATTTGAAGTTAAAAACAAAATAAAGTAGGTGCACAGGATTACAAAAAAAACCTCCAGCTGCAAAGAAAGGAAGAGAATAAAATGAGACGTGGAAGCCTTCCTCTCCCCTGAGTTGGACTTCTTCTCTCCAAAGATAAACACCCACAGCGGGTTCACATGTGTCATTCCAGGAAGGTCTTATTCAGTTACCTGTGTGTGCGTTTGCATGATTGTCTCTCAGTCTCTCTCATACGACACAACGATTTTCATTATCTTGCTTTTTAGTTAACTTAATAACAAACCTTCAGAATCTCTCCAGGTCCAAATGAGCTACTTATTCTTTTCATCAGAAGCGTAGTATTTACAACTCCATACTTTATTGAACCAGTCCCCACTGATAGAGATAAGATTTTCCATTTTCTGCCACCAGCATTGCCGCATTGTATGTTCCTTTACTTAGAACTTGGCTTCCTTTGGCAAGTATATCTGGGAATTGCCAGTTCAAAGGGTGCCACGTTTTCTCGCTGGAGAGAGACTGCCAAGTTGCCCTCCGATTAGGTTGACTATTGATGCTTTGCCCCTGTGTGGATGAGAGCCTTCTTTATTCCAACCTGCAGCAACTCTGAGTCTAACCAAGGTGTTAACCTTTGCTCACCTGAAATAGGTGACGCCAGGAATATTTACCGATTTCACACGACAGCTCTCAAGTTTATTGTGATTTCCTTTACAGAATACCTTAGAGTCCATTCTCTTGTTTAATCTGCAGAATGAATAGTGATGTTGGGACTCGTGTTATTTTTCCATACGAGGAAGCTGAGGCTCAGAGAGGGAAAGTGGCCAGAGCCAAGCACTGAGGGAACAGAGAATCAAAACCAGGTTTCCTGCCGCAAGATTTAATTTGTTTTCCCTAAATTGCCTTGTCCCTCCAGCAAGTGCTGAGGGTGGGAACGTTGTGTGGATACGCGGGTGATACGGCCCCAGGAGCTGAGAAGGAAGATGGCCGAACACAGGCTCTTCCTCTTCTGCTCCCAACCACTCCCCTTAACACCCTGCACAATTCACATTTGAGCCTCAGGTCCTTGCCTCTCTACGTTATCCGCTTTCGTTCTCACACCAGCATTCCTCTTCCTCGTCTGACTTCCAGCCAAATCATCACTTTGTGGATCCCACCGAAATAGAGCCAGGGAATAGGAAATTAAGTGCCATGTGTGAAATTTAAGTTAGAACGATCTAAGAAATCTGTCACCTCACATCTCCAAAGCACTCAGTCCTAGAAGCAGCATACACAGGCTGCCTCTCCCATCTCTTGTTCTCACAAACACGTTTGCCAGAAAGATGCGAATATTACACTCCACGTGTAGATTAAAGGCAGGTGATCCTTGCGCTGATAAGCGCTGGAGAACCTTCGGGGGCTTTTTCATCTCTCCTCTTTCCTCCTTGTGACTGTTGGTAATTCCTTGAGAGCGGGGAGCTACAGGAGTCTCTGTCTCGCTGATTACTGACAGGATGGTGCATTGGCCCCTGGCAGCCAGTTTTACCTCCTTCTAGCAAGCCTTCCTGTCCTTGTCCTGGAGACGCTGGGAAAGCTCGAAACTACATTTCCCAGGCTCTCCTGCAGGGGTCCTAGCTGGAGATTAGTTTCTGTCAAGTAGATGTAGCTGTGCCTTTTGGAATCTGCTGGGGGCTCTTCAGATTCACTGGTTTCTCGGGAATAAATCTGAGATGTATCTTCCCCTGGACACGCTTAAGGCTGAGAAAAACACCATTCATGTTAGATGACCAATCTTACATGATAGAGTGTATTTTGAAGTGTCTACTTTTACGGTTCCTGACTACCTTTTATAGTTTTTTGTTGTTTTTTTTTTCAGGCTGTATCTGAGTTTCTACAATCCCATTGGCTAGTCTTATTAGGCTTTTTGCTAAAACACACAGTCCCCGAATAGCCAATAAACAAAACTGGTACAAAAAAAAAGTCTACCCTTTCGTTTGTAAAAGGTGACATCTTCAGATGCCGTATTTCATGGCCTTCATAAATGGATACTTAGCTCATGGGTCATTAACAATCCTGAAATGAGTGCAGAGAGGGTTTTATTGCTGTTTTGACATTTGGGGTATTTATGTGATGACATCTTCTCTACCGTGACTTGTACGCTCCTGTGAACTTGTCTGTCACACCTTTCCCGGTCTTTGCTTGTGCTGGATTTTTGCTTTGAGCTGAAAAAAATAAAACAACACACAAATACCTAAAACCACACCTCACCACACTGTAATGAAGATCAAAGTGAAAAAATGAAGAATGGCAAGACATCCCAGGTGTGTCTTTAAATCTCCGGAAAATTTCGCCCCTGGGGATTCTCCATGCTTCTTGGCAGAAAGGGCTTTCCCTTTCAGAATGTGAAAAACAGTTGCTTCTTTTTCTGTTGTAGATGGGGAGTTTGAGTGGAGACCCGGCCTGCTGTCACCCTGGTTTACCTGGGGTACCTGGTCACTGTCATACTGGCACTTGCCCAAGACTTAGACAAAACCGCTAGAGGACCGTGGGGTTCATTAGGTGAGGTAAAGGGGTGTGCTCATCTGTTTTTAGAGTACACGTTAGATTAGCCTTTTTTATTAGGAGCCAAGAACGACATTCACTGTGAATCTAGTGCATCTCTCATAGTGTCGCTTTGCTAAGTATTTCACCCTCTTCCTCTGAAGGGTGTGGGCAGGTGATAAAGGTCAGCATTTATTGAGTGTTTACTCTGTGCCCGGCCTAGTGCTAAGTGTTTTTACGCGCACCATCATCTCATTTAACCCTCATAGTCAGCCCGAGGGTGGTATTGTCATTGTTTTCAGAATCGCCTTTTTTTAAATCGAGGTGAAATCTACGTAACGCAAAATTCAGCATTTTAAAGTTAATGATTCGGTGGCATTTAGGACGTTCACCGTGTTGTGCAACCACCACCTCTCTCTAGTTCCAAAATATTTTCATCACCCTAGGAGGAAACCCCATGCCCATTAAGCAGTTGGTCCCCGTGTCTCCTTCCCCCAGCCGTGGCAACCACCAGTCTGCCTTTCAATTCTCTGGATTTGCGTGTTCCGGGCATTTCCCAGAATTGGAGTCACGCAATATTTGTCCCTTTGTGTCTGGCTTCTTTCATGGGAGCATGATGTTTTCAAGGTTCAGGCATGTTGTAGCCTGTGTCGGTACTTCATTCCTTTTGATGGCTGAACAAGATTCCATTGTATGCAGAGACCGTGTTTTCTTGATCTGTTCATCCACTGACGGGACCCTCTGAGCTCTTTCTACCTTGTGCCTACTGTGGAGAGTGCTGCACGAACATGCGTGTACAGGTGCTTGTTTGCATGCCAGTTTTCATTTCTTTGGGGTATATGTGAGGTTGGTGTTATTTTCATCAGTATTTTACGTGGAAACTTGGTACAGAGAAACTGCGTTTGCTAGTAAGGGCTGGAGACAGGATTCAAACCCAGAGCCTTCGTGTAACCAGCACGTTATGCTGCTTCCCGCATCCACACTGCGGTGCGGTCCCTGGCGTCCTTCCTGGGGAACTAACTTGCCCACAACAAACTCTCTTTAGCATTGACACTGAAAGTCTAGCCGCAATGGAAGGACTTCACGTGGGATCCCTTTAAAGCTTCCACTGCTCTCCAGTAAAAAGTGTTGCTGGGAGGCACCCTTGTTTATTCTTGAACTTCAGCTAATAGTTAAAACTAACTTGAATCTATATGGCCAGTTACTTTTATAAAAGATTTTTGCATAGGGTTTTCATTTGGCCCTTATAACAACCGTCTGAGGTCGGAAGGGCCAGCTTTATCACTTGCATCTCCGTTTTGCAAATGAAGAAACTGGGGCTCAGAGAGGTTAAGGAACTTGCTCCGGGTCACACAGCTTAAAGGTAGGTGATCCAGGGCTTATGCTGCGTTTCTGTGGTCTTTCCGCCGTGCCATGCAGTTACACAAACTGCCTTCTTTAAATCGAAAGCCAGTTGTAATAAAGGAAAGTTATTTTAAAGCAATCGTGCCGTATAATAATAGCAGCAATAGACAGTTCCAGGATCTGTACCTTTGCTCACGCACCAGATATAATCCAGCACAGTAACCTTCTGCCAACATGTGCTCATCAGCACCTTAGTATCCAAAATAAGCGGCATAAAAGCTCCCAGCCCCAAAAGGTACACCTCGTACCCCAGGGTCTATCTCCGAGTTTATCTCTGGAAGCTGTTCACCCTTGGTGACGTTTCGGTTTGACCACAAACCGTAGTTATCTTTAACACAACTAACTAACAAAAAAAATTTGTTATTTTTCTTCTCCTTTTAAATACCTTCCCCTTATCTTCCAGCGTTCTCAGGTCCTAGGGACCACATCCTTTTTGAGATGAGGACCCTGGAAATGAGAGACATCAGGTGGGCAGTAAAGAGGTGGACTCAGAATTCCAGGCGCCTTTCTAGAACCTGCCGGATTGTTTTGCCTTCCCGTGGAGGGCCAGTCCCGCCACACTTCACCCCAGGTACTGGACATGGGCTTTTACATAGCTTCTGGTCTGTCTCATTCCTCATGGCGGGTGTACTGGTCTACTGCTACCCACCTCCTCCTTTCCTGTTGGCATATTTGTTCAGAAGATGTCGCACGGAGGCGGGTTCTGTGTGATGAACTGCCATTACTGAGCCAGGACGCCTAACACAGACCCATGGCCGAGGTTAGCACTGTGTCTATAGCAGCAGCCGAGGTGGTACTTAAGTAGTGAGATTATAAAATGAGTGGTGAAGCTGTTTAGATTTTCCCAGAGGAGCCTGAGTGGCTGGTCTCTCCGTCTTCCCTTTGCCATGAGGGACGATTCTGCCCTGCTGGTTCACACACTGCTGCATGTAAAAATAAACTCCAGCCGTATTACTCTGACATTTTATTTCTGGACTTCGTGGATGCAGCCATAAGGCTTCGGTGGCCTAGGTTTGTTTATTTATCGACTCGAGAGCAACATTTTCCGTCCAGTTATTTCATTCCGTTTCACAGATGAGGAGTTTGTTCGCTTGACCAGGCTTAGAAATGAACCGTATTTTGGGTTAAGGAAAAATAAGGAATTGAAGCTGCTGCACCAGAGATTGACCCTGGTGGTAGATGGGTCTGCAGAATTCCAGCTCTGTGCCTGACCGCGGTGGTGAGGTGCGATTGCCTTGGCCTTAAGCTCTAGAAGCTTAAATGTACAGCAGTTTCCTGAAGCTGAGTTATCTCGAGGATGAGAGGAGCTATTCTGGGGCCTTAAGTGACCCTGCTTGTGGGTGGGCAGGATGTGACCTTGGACGGGAGGCCCGCGTGCCTGGTCCCTCGCTCTCCATAAGCCGCTCACTGCCGTGGAAGATTAAGGGAAGAGGCGAACCACGACAGCTGGCCTGCCACCCCTCGTCGTCTTCTGAGAGTGGGTGCAGTGGGGGGTGGGGGGGTGGAGGGCTGAGCCTCACCTCAGGCCTCTGCCACAGTGATTTGTAGTCCCTCTTCTGTCCCTGGGGCTCAGCATGGGGACTTCTGTGGCCAGTAGGCATCTGGCAGAACTAGTGGATTACTGGTTTGGCAGTGTTTCCCGAGCTTGCCGATGGGACAGTCACCTTTGGAGGGTGGCAGTGGTGGGGAGGGAGTGTTGTGGACGACCGTAAAGAAGCTCCGTAGGCTCCTCCTCTGGAGAATTTGGCTCAGCAGATGTGGGGTGGGACCCAGGAATCTGTATGTTAACAAGCCACAGGTGATTCCTTGTACCAGGCATGCTGGGAAGATGCTGGCTTATAGTCAGAGGCTTTGAAATGTGCAGTCCCACGCTCTTGTCGTCTTCTCTTCTGCCGTGTTTTCCCCTTTTGTGCCTTGATGGCTCCTGGGGAGATGACGCACATCCCTTGGGTCTTACCAGTTCAGTGTGCTCCAGGGGGATTTCCATCTGTCAACAAGTGCATCTTCTTGCCTTCCTGAGGGCTCAACGGGCTGGAATTAACACCCCCCAGGAGCAGCCCTCACCCGGGACTGGAGGGGAGTTGGTGTATAAACACCCCTGCTCCCTCGCCTCTCAGGTGGCATGAAATCTGAGCGGCAGCTTGTACCATTGGGTTTGAACTCCGGTCTCCCACAGTAGTAACGTGCATAACCGCGCAGTCTTTATAGGCTGCCTTTCCTTCCTGTCTCGCTTCCTCGTTCCCTTATCAGCATTCCCCTTGCCTCTCAAATTTTCTCCAGTCAGTTCTACTGTAACATGACCTGAGTTCCTCGAAAAATCACCATGCTGTGCACAGTTGTGCAGTAGAAACCACGGGGCTTATAGGATAAATGAGACTAGGGGCACGCCGCTTAAAAACTTAGTAGCACATAAAAAAATAAGATGGGAACCTAATAAAAATGATAGCACGGTTTTGCATGTGTTGTTGTACGGTTAAGAAATGCATAAGTACAATAGCTGTGGCACTCTACCTAGAAAAATCCCTGCGGGTGGCTTGCAGAAGTGGGCATCAGAAGGGTTGCAACTTGTGAGTTATTGTGAAGGGGGGTAGTTGGAGGATTATTGGGAACCAGACGGGCAGTTGTAACCCCAGGTGTGGATGGCAGGGGATCCTAATGTGAACTGAGGGAGCTGATAGATGTCTGAGGTGTGTGCATTTCGTAAACGTGGCTCCCTTCAGCTGGGTGCGCTTTTCTGTGTTCCTCCACTGTTTCTTGCAGACAGAATTGCACATAAACAGATACGAAATCTGCGTGATGTTCATTTCCTTCCCTCATACATCAGTCAGGTTGGAACAGATGTGTGTTTTCAAGACAAGGGTTAAAGCAGAGCGACTGTACTTGCTTGCATAGGCTTCCTGGTTGCAGGGCTTGTTTCTAAACCTAAAGTAAGATACCTATTAATGGCAGCTTTATGTTGGTTTTATTTTTTAATTGGACCTTTCTTGGGTTGAACAAAGGTGCTCTCAAAACACAAGCCCCTTCACGCCCAGATGAGTTCAACGGAGACTGTGGCTGGATGTAGGAAGTGGCATCTCCAGCCAAAATGTCCCCACAGGAGGCTCTGCACCCCCAAACCATATGGTCTCACCCACCCATTATCTTGTAAGTCACTTAGGGGACTGCCACCCTGTTGTACAAGTCCCCAAAATCTTGGTTGCCTATTTGCAGTTTCTTGCAACTGATTTAAACCTAAAACCAAATGTCAGATTATTATGAGCTGGAGCAGAATTCTGCAGATGCTCAGTTCCTTCCTTTACTAGGAAAAAGAAAGATTAACGTAGAACTTTGGTAGATATATTATTCACCTGCATTCAGTGCTTCCCAGGAGGTAAAGTTACCGCATGAGCTCAGCTCATGCTTAATTTCCCATGGTAGATTACAAATGGGTTCTTTTCTGTTCTACAGTTTCTTTAATCTCCGAACTCCCTGATTTCTCCCACGTGTAGCTGTACACAGTCAAGCAACTTTTATACCCCACATGGCTTATTTGTTTAACCAGTCCTGCTTTGGTTTCAGAGTCATGCCTTCTGTAGCCTTGATTTTTGACCTGGGCATGCACCCAGGCTGCAAGATCAGTGTTTTTCAGAGTGTGGACTTTCAGACCACCCCCATCAGGATCCCTAGGGAGCTTGTTATAAACACAGCTTCTTGGGCTCCACCCCAGACCGCCTGAACCGAAATATCTTGGGAGTGGGGCTCAGGGATGTACCTTTTTCTACAAGCTACCAAATGATGCTTATGTGCACTCAAAGTTGAGAGTCAGAGGTTTAGGTCAGTGAGTCTCAACTGGGGCCAGCTCTGCCCGCACACCCCTGCCCCGGGGATATTTGGCCGGGTCTGGAGACATTGCGGTTGCCGTAACTCACAGGGGAGTGCTAGTGGCATCTAGTAGGTGGAGGCCAGGGATGCTGCTGAACGTCCTACAGTGCGCGGGACGGCCCTACCGCAAAGGATGATCTGGCTCCAAATGTCAGTAGTGCCAAGATTGAGAAACCCTGGTCTGGACCCTTGGGGGTGTCTCCAGAGTTGGCTGCACGTAGAGGGCTGTTTCCTTTGTCATTATTTGCCTTGGTTTCTTCACATCTGGGTGGTTTAAAAGTGACAGAGTTCTCTGGCTGAGCATGTTGGGACAGCCTGGCAGCTTCAGGTAGGTGGAGTCAGTGTGGTTCCAGGTGGGGTTGAGAGCTGATTCTTAAAGATGCCTTCTCCAGCATCCAGGAGTCGGACTGTAAATCAGGTCAGCTCAAGTCACTCCTAGAGATTAAGGGCTCTTGCAGAGCTAGAGCAAATACTGCAAATTTGGAGATGCAGAAATGGGCCTTGCTGCCGGTATGTGTAGATTTTTTTTGTCAAGCGCAGTCGATTTTTAGTACCTCACTGATACGTGCATGATACAGTGGAAGGTAGCCCTATTTGTCACCTAGGACAGTGCCTGCACGGGGACTTGCACGCTTCATTTGTTATTGACCCTTGCTTACTGAAAGATCTGGAAGCACCTTCTAAATCATCAAAGAGGGGTTTGTGTCATTTCAACAGTGGGAGTGTTCCATTGTGCCATGAGTTTTGGAAAACTGGTAATTCACGTAGAGCGTCTCTATCATATGCCAAAGAATATGTATCTCCATTATAAGCCTGTTACGCAGTGATACGGTTTGTCAGATAATCCACACAGAAGGATGGCTGGAGTGCTACTTAGTAATATTTTACAAGTTCATGTTTATTATTAAAATGTTTTGTGTATGTCCTAGCTTGAAGGTGGAACCTCTTTCATCGGTAGCCTGTTAAAGACTGGAAAACACTTCGGGATCTTTTAAAATTCTGGAAATGTCAACATGGTCGGGATAATTCTAATACCTGACATCTGTTGAGCGCTCACACCTGCCAGGTGCTGTTCTAAACATCATCCATTTATTTTGCTCGTTGAATACAACCCTGTGGGGTAGAAGTCTGATAATTACCATTTTACAGATGAGGTTAAATACCAGGGATACACAGATGTCCGGGGGGCCAAACTCCAGTGGGGGAGCTCAGGCAGTCTGGATTCTTTTTTTTTTTTTTTTTTTTTTTTTTTTTTTTTTTTGCGGTACGCGGGCCTCTCGCTGTTGTGGCCTCTCCCGTTGCGGAGCACGGGCTCCGGACGCGCAGGCTCAGCGGCCATGGCTCACGGGCCCAGCCGCTCCGCGGCATGTGGGATCTTCCCGGACCGGGGCACGAACCCGTGTCCCCTGCATCGGCAGGCAGACTCTCAACCACTGCGCCACCAGGGAAGCCCCAGTCTGGATTCTTGACAAGAGTATTATTGTGCCTCAACCTCCTCAAGTGTCGTCAACAGTTTGTCACTTGTGACTTGAACCAAGTGGAACAAACATTAAAATGATTCTCTTGGTCCAACACTATCTAGTAGGCGTAGAACACAAGTCACATGTGTAATTTGCAAGTTTTCTAGGAACAAAATTTCTTAGAGGTGAAAAGAAACAGGGGAAATTTATTTTGAGAATATATTCTATTAACTCAACATATCTAAAGTATTACAATTTCAAGATGTGATCACTATAGAATAGTACTAATGAGATATTTTACATTTTTATTTTGTACTCAGCCTTTGAAATCCACTGCATATTTTACACTTAAGCACTTCTCAATTCGGACAAGCCATGTTTTAAGTGTTCAAAAGCCATGTGTGGCTGGTGGCCTCCATATTGGGCAGTGCTGATAGTGGCCTTAGCTGATCCTTGATGAGAACCTTTAGGCTTTGAAAAGTGAGTTGGAATGATTTTTGAAAAGACAGAGGGGTGATTTTCCAATCCTGCTTAGCTCAAGTCAGAGAGAGACGTTAAATGTCTCTCCATATTTTGACAGAGTTTTGTGGCTACCTCTGTCCAGGGGCAGGCTTCTGAAAATGGGCCCGAGCATTTATACTCTTCTTTGCACACCCAGCAATATTTAACTGCCAACGAATATTCTTGAAAGCGGGTTGAACTTACAAATACACACACACACACACACACACACACACACACACCCCATTTTTGTCATCAGTGTACTCATTTTCATTTTCATTGGATTGAGGATTTAATACAAGTATACAGGAAGGGAGAGATGTTTTATTTGTACCTATATGATACTTTTCTTTGTTTGGCTGACCTTTCAGCATTCACATAGCTACCATCCTGGCCCCAGTGCAATCTAAATGGAATATATATTTTTAAATATAG
>RJWK010005940.1:7340-29564 GCA_004363435.1 Platanista minor
AAAAAAAAAAAAAAAAAAAAAAAAAAAAAAAAAAAAAAAAAAGGGCAGAGGACCTGAATAGACATTTCTCCAAAGAAGACATATAAATGGCCAACAGGTATATAAAAAGATGTTAAACATCACTAATCATCAGGAAAATGCAAATCAAAACCACAATGAGATATCACCTCACACCTGTTGGAATGGCTATTATCAAAAGGACAAGAAATAACAAGTGTTGGTGAGGAGGTGGAGAAAAGGCAGCCCTCGTGCACTGTTGGTGGGAAAGTAAACTGGTGCTGCCGCTATGGAAAGCAGTACGGGGGTTCCTCAAAAAACTAAAAATGGAACTACTATATGATCCACCAATTCCACTTCTGGGTATTTATTGGAAAAAAACCAAAAATGCTGGACATCCCTGGTGGCGCAGTGGTTAAGAATCCGCCTGCCAATGCAGGGGCACAGGTTCGAGCCCTGATCCGGGAAGACCCCACAGGCCACGGAGTAACTAAGCCCGTGTGCCACAACTACCGAGCCTGCGCTCTAGAGCCCGAGAGCCACAACTACTGAAGCCTGTGTGCCTAGAGCCCATGCTCTGCAACCAGAGAAGCCACCGCAATGAGAAGCCCACGCACCGCAATGAAGAGTAGCCCCCGCTCACCGCAACTAGAGAAAGCCTACGCGCAGCAACGAAGACGCAACGCAGCCGAAAACAAATAAGTAAATAAAAAAATACCAAAATGCTAACCTGAAAAAAATATATGCACCCCTCTGTTCATTGTAGCATTATTTACAACAGCCAACATACCTAAGCATCCATCAATGGATGAATGGATAAAGACACTGTGGTGTATACACACACACACACACACACACACACACACACACAGACACACACACAGAGGAATATCACTCAGCCATAAAAAAGAATGAAATCTTGCCATTTGCAACAACATAGATGGACCTTCAGAGCATTATGCTAAGTGAGATAAATTAGACGAAGAAAGACAAAAACATATGATCTCTTACATGTGGAATCTAAAAACAAAAACAGAAAGATGAGCTCATAGCCATAGAGAACAGATTGGTGGTTGCCAGAGGGGAGGGGTGGGGGGGGTGGGAGAAATGGGTGAAGGCGTCAAAAGGGAGAAACTTCCAGTTATAAGGTGATAAGTACTGGGGATGTCATGTACAGCATGGGACTGTAGTTAATAATGCTGTGCTGTGTGTTTCAAAGTTGCTAAGAGAGTAGATCTTAAAAGTGCTCACCAAGAGAAAAAAATTCTGTAACTCTGCGTGTTGACGGACATTAACTAGACGTAGTGACACTCACTATATATACAAAATCAAATCATTATGTGGTACACCTGAAACTAATACAGGGTTACATGTCAATGATACCTGAATAAAAGTTTTACTGTTAATTTTTAAGATGTGGTACTGGTACTTCTTTTTTTGCGGTACGCGGGCCTCTCACTGTTGTGGCCTCTCCCGTTGCGGAGCACAGGCTCCGGACGCGCAGGCCCAGCGGCCATGGCTCACGGGCCCAGCCGCTCCGCAGCATGTGGGATCTTCCCGGACCGGGGCACGAACCCACGTCCCCTGCATCGGCAGGCGGACTCTCAACCACTGCGCCACCAGGGAAGCCCTGGTACTTCTTTTTAAAAGAAAGAAATACTCCAATCTACAGGTAAAATCTGTGAGTCCGGGATTTGCTTCAAAGCGCTCCCGAGGGAGAAGCGGGGAGGATGGGCGGGGCACGGCTGGGGCCTGGACTGTCGGTCATCGATGAAGCAGCGGTGGACACACAGGGGTTGTTACACTCTCCTTTGTATGTTTCGTATATTAGAAATATTCCATAACAAAACATTAAAAATTTTCATTAAAAGTAAACGTTGTAAATATTAGTAGAAAAACCGATCCTCTGAAGCTCAGAGCTCCCTGGCCTCCCTGACACTGGACGTTGTCTGCTCTGTACAAGTGTCCTTTCTTAGGCGGCTGGTGCCAAGCACGCACCACACAACCAACCGGAGCTGTCAGGACACCAGAGGGCTTCCCTGAAAAGCCGCCAGGACTGAAATTCACCCAAAGATTTGTACACTACTGTCCACAGTAGCCTTATTCACAATAGCCAAAAATTAACAACCCAACGTCCAACAAGGTGTGAACAGATATGCAAAAGAACACACCTCGGCAATAAAAAGGAATGAGCCACTGATCCACACACCACGAGGAACCACACAATATGATGCCAAGGGAAAGAATGCCAGACCAGGAGCCCACACTGAGATTCATCTGCACGGACGTCCAGGGCGGGGGCAGGGCTCATCCCCGGCGACACAAAGCCGCCAGCGGTTCGCCGTCAGACGGGAGCGCTCTTACCTGTGGTTACCGGGGTGCGCACGTTTGTCAAAACTCATCAACCTGCACGCTTGAAAACGGGCTCCTTGTACATGCAAGTTACATTCCGAGACGCTGAGCGGACACTGAGTCTGTGCTCTTTACTGAAGGCAAAGTTT
Organism: Platanista minor; assembly: GCA_004363435.1. Lineage (NCBI taxonomy): Eukaryota > Metazoa > Chordata > Mammalia > Artiodactyla > Platanistidae > Platanista > Platanista minor. Next base: position 9,839 of record RJWK010005940.1, read on the forward strand.
ACTCCCTTCCCCGCAGAAGAACTCGTTGGATCTAGTTCACTGCTTAAGGGCGTAAGCGCGGACGCGTAGGGAAGGACCGCGCGCAGCACGCGGCTGAGGCCCGGGGGCACGCGTGTCGAATGGGTGTCGCGAGGTGGGACGCACGCGGAGCCCCAGCCCAGGCTCAAGGGCTTCACTGGGCTTCGCTTCCAGCTACACGTTTGAAATCCTCAAAGCACAACAGTGGAAACACCGATGCGTGCAAGTCTGCATCTCTCACCCCGGTGGACGGCAGCCCCGCGGGGCCGCCCCTCACCTCGAGGGTCAGCCCGCACTCAGCCAGTGCCCACACGCACCCACCTGCAGCACACGGCTCATCCACTGGAAGCTGTCCTCCTCTGAGGCGTCGGGCCGCTGCTCTGCCACCAGCACGATCCGGTCATCGTGCAGCACCGTCACGGAGAACACCGCCATCCTGGGGGAGTAGGGACAGAGATGACCACCCGGCAAGGGGGGCCAGGACGCGGACGCCCCACCCCGCCCACACGGAAGCCACAGCAGGGCTGGAGGGAGACGTTGTTCAACAGAATTTAAAGGGAAGCAGCCACGAACCCCCACCAATGCGGAGGAAATAAGTTTCGATTCACAAAACAGAGAGGACTTCAGTGCACAGCAAACAACCAGGCACACATTGTAAAAGAACGTTTTCCTTAACTGCAATGTTAATCCACCTGATGTACTTCTTTACGCCAAAGTAACTGTCTAGAAGTTCTGTTAATCACCTATTTCTTAGTGCAGGTGAAATCTCTCACCACGCGTCACTCTGCTCCTGCCTGTGACTGACGTCAGTGGTCTTTCCTCTCGTGTCCTATCGAACAAGTCCAACATTTTCTCCTTTTCCCCGTGTGGTCTTTTTCTTCCTTTGGACTTTGAGTGGATTCTCTTTGTCTTTATGAGACAAGCATCTGTTTCCCCATCACGCCCATCCTGCTGGCACAGCTGCCGAGCTAGCTCTGGGCCCTCACAGACCTACCTTCTCTGGCTTGCTCCTTTGGCCGCTGCGCCCACAGGCACGCGCACGCACAGGCATGTGAACACACACACGTGCACCCACTCTCTTTAATGCAACAAACTTTACTCAGTATTAACATTTCCTTACTTTCACACATCTTGTTTCTCTTAGTATCTCACCCAAAAGTGTTTTCACAAACATGGTCTTTTTGTGACAAAACTTCTGAACCTTACGCTCCCAAGAATACTTTTACTGCAACTGCACAATTAAGTGACATCTTGGGATGAATATAAGATCTGGGTTAAAAGTTCCTCTGAAAAACTTAAAGTGCCACGGCACTGTCCTCCTCTCGCCCCAGCCCCTCTGCCGGGGAGTCTGGCACAGCCTGGCTGGAGGGCCAGCCCCAGGGCCCCCCTCAGGGTCCAGTGCGCCCCCACCCTGAGCCTCCCTCAGGACGCCAGCCCTTCTTGCTCCGCTTCCCTCTTAATTTTTCTTTTAAACTTTCTATTTCTTGACTTCTGGAGAAATTTCTTTATCTGGCTTTCCAGTTTATCAGCTCACTCTACAGCTGCCTGTGCCCTACATTTACTCCATCTGCTAAACACTGTCCTGTCGGGACGCTGTGCCCTCGTCCAGTGCACAGCTCCTCCCCGGTGGACGCAGGTAGGCCACCTCTCCATCCACGGGTGTGACCACCCTGCACCCCCGCTAGTCGCTGGGCCGGCGTCACCTCCAGGTGCCATCAGGTGTCGGTGGCCATGCGAGGCTCCCTAACGCACCCAGGAGCAGGCGTGGGCTACCCCGGCGTCCCCTCGGTGGACACTTGCACTGATGGTGTCTCCGGTTTCTGCTGTGAGTCCTGTGAGTGCTGTGCACCCCAGCTCCGGGCTGCACGCACCCACCAGGCCTGCCCGCCCTGCTGGTTTCTCCCGAGTGCTTATATGCGGCCGTCATCCTGACCCGGGGAAGGGCCGGCAGACCATGCTGACCTACCACTGGCAGAATTCCCTGATTGTTTCTTTAAGGTATATTCAAAGGACGGCTCCAGCCAGGTTCACAGGCGCCCTAGCTTGAGTAACGAAAGCACTACCTTGAGAAGAATACAGTGAAGAAATGCAGAGGCTGAGTGGACCAACTAGGAGAAGGGGCCGCCTCCTCCAGGACAAAGAGCTCGGAGCTGGACAAGCTGGACAGGGCGCCCCCTCCCCGCCCCAGCCGCCCGGGGCCCAGGCCAGGGGCCCCCTTACGAGCTCTATGGACGTGAGAATTCTGTAAAGTGACTGCCTAACACATTCAGAGAAGGCGAACTGACTCTATCCCAGGAGACAACGGCCTCGGGTGATTTCAGGCAAAAGGGTGCCCTCCGCTCCAGCCTGCACTCCCGAGGTTCTCGGGCAGCTGCCCAGGTGCCCTGGCCCTCACGCACACTGTGCCCTGTGTGGTGTCTGGGCCCGCTCTCCGTGCCCAGGTCGAGGTCTGCATCTCACTCTCTAAGGAACCATGAGCTCTGTGGACAGTGAGGACTCCAACTCTGGCATCCTCGCTGCAAATGTCATCCCATTCTTTGCGAAGTTCCTCTGATGAACAGGAATTTTTAGGTTTTGTGTATTCAAATCACTGGGCTTTCCTTCCCCCGCAGGAGACCTCTCGAAGGTTAACTAGAGAAGGAACCTAAAGGCACAGCAAGGGGACCCGCAGCGCATCACCTGCCTCTGTAGACAAACTTCATGGGCTCCACGGCCAGTGCGGTGGCCACGATGTCGTCTGCGTTGTGTCTGCGGACCCCCACCACCATCAGCCCGTCCAGCTTGCCCACGACGAAGACCAGGTTATCCTGAAGGCAAGGATGCTGGTCGGGTCCCGGACACGTGGGCAGGCCCTGTGGCTCAGGCCCTGCTACAGAGACCCGACAGCTCGGAGACCAAGTAACTCACAGACAGGGCCAGCGGGCCCCCTGCCCATGGTGACAGGGAGACCAGGGCAGGGGCCACCAGAGGCGAAGGGGCCCTAAGTCTGGCGGGCTTTGGGCGGGGGTTGGGGGGCGAGGGGGCACCCAGGGCAGGCGTCAGAACTGGAAAGGTCAGAGGTGGGAATGCAGCTGAGGATGAAGTCTGTTAAGGACTTGATGCTCCTGTGCTACAGACAGGGCTCCCCAGCTCGGCCCCAGTGACGTTCTGGAGGCTGGGACTCTGTCGGGGGGGGAGGGGCGGGGGGGGGGGTTCCTGTGCACAGGGGACGCGGAGCAGCACCCCTCCCCAGATCTGAGCCCATCTGCAGGCCCAGGTCTGCCAGCGGGACATACTCACAGGCCCGATGAAGCCCAGCAGCCCCGTCCTGGTGAAAGGTCTGTCGGAGATGGGCACGCCCCCTGCCGTGACTGGGACAGTCTGCACGAAGTGGAGAGGACAAGGTCAGGCGTGGTCCACAGGGATCAAGCGAGCGGCAGGCGGGCGGGAGAGAGGGCCCAGCATGCGCTGCCCGTGCCGGGCGTGGCTCCTCAGATGGGCATCACCGCGTCTCCCTGGAGGGGAAGGGGCTCCCTGCCGTCCGGTGAGACCCCCTTCAGGCTGCTGGCCTCCACGGCCCGTGCTCCCCCTCCCGGCCTGTCCCGTCCCGGCCTGGGGGGCACTCGCTGGACTCTCCTGACGGCCCCACGGCTCCAGCCCAGAGGCCGGCTTCCCTGGGCCAACCTGGATCTGTCAGGGCCATGAGGTGCCCACGTAGGGCTGGCCTGCCAGAGCGGGCACTGCCGAGATACGCCCTGTCCCCTCCCGCCCCTCCGCAGCTGCGGACTCGACGTCCGCACAAAGGTAGGGAGCAGGTGTGGACCTCGAAGGTGTTCTTCGTGATGCCGAGCAGCCCGTAGTACGCCGTCGCCGTGGCGCTGGAGCTGACGCAGATTTCTCCAACTTCGTCGGTTTTACAGAGGTGAGGGAGCCCTTCCACCTTCACGACACACACGTCAGCTAAAGGGAGAAAACCACCCTCAAGGGCACGAACGAGGAGGACACTGAGGCGGTCGTCCCCAGAGACCTGCGCGCTTGGCCTCTGCAGGGTGGACGCTCACACCCCTCTGGCCACAAGCCTGCGCGCGTGAAAGTGACAGAAACGCTCCCGGTCACGTGGGCTCTGTCGTCCCCCGCTCCCCCGGTACCACCCTCCTGAACCCGCAGGAGATGGGGGGTGCCATCCGCTCACACCTTTGCCTTTCGCGCTGGCTCTCCCACCAGGCCTGACGACCCCACCCGAGCGTGGGCTCCTCCCGCGGTCCCACGACCCCCTTCTGTCTTCACCAAGCAGCACGCCCGCCAACGTGGCCGCCTGTGGCCCTGAGCCTCAGGAGGGCAGGCGGCGGAGGGTGGCGTTGCTGCACGTGCGTTTCCCCCCCAGACCCACGCACTCGCCTGCGTTCTAATACAACAGAGACCCCGCCCACGCCACAACCAGACCGAAAGGGACAACCCCGGCGTGCTGTGGTAACACAACCCTGGGGCTGACACGGAGAAGGCTGCGCACCTGCTGAAAACAAGACCCCCCCGGGTCCTCACTGACTCAGACCTGCAACAATCCCAGCAAGAGACACCCCCCCCCCCCGAGGGAGCGTGTGCACGCGTGCACACACACACGCACACCCAGGGGAGCACGTGCACACATACACACCCCGAGGGAGCATGTGCACATATACACACACACCCCCACCGAGGGAGCACGTGCACACACACCTCACACACCTGAGGGAGCGTGTGCACACACACACACACACACACACACACACACCCCCCACACACACCCCTGAAGGAGCACACACCCCCACCGAGGGAGCACGTGCACACACACCTCACACACCTGAGGGAGCGTGTGCGCACACACACACACACACACACACACCCGAGAGAGCACACACGCGCCCGAGGGAGCGTGTGTACACACACAGAAGCTGGTCCAAGTTTAAGAATAAAACGAAAGTCCTTATACTTTCAATCCAAAGAATCACCTATTACAATATTTCACCATCTTTTAAAGAATTACTGTGCTCACCACATAACAACTAAAAATCAGAAAGACCCTGCTCTTTACCCCTCATAAAACGTTTACGCTGGAGTTCCTGCCCCTACAGAACCTCGGAGTCCTTATTTTTGGTAGACTTATGCAAGGAAAAAACACAACTCACGCTTCTAAAAAAGGGCAACTAGAAACAAACTCAAACGTCCAGCCTTGTTCTACGTGTCTGACCTCTGGCACACGCACAGGCCCAGACCGCGGCCCGTGGCCCTCCCGCTGGTTCCCGCCCTGCCCACGCAGGCCCTGTACCCCGGGGAGCAGCGGACGGGGTGACTGACGCAGAGACGGGGCCGCTCTCCGGAGGTGACCAGGTGGGTTAGCCAGCTGCCCGGAGCCCAGGAGGGCCAGCACGGGGAGGGGCGGAGCTGGAGCAGCCGCGGGGTCACCGCGGTGAGGGGTGCTCCCCAACTCACAACGCCACGGGGCCTCCCGGGCCAGGCTCTGCTCTTAACGCTCCCCCATGACCCTGCACGGGGTCCCGCGCGTGCTCGTGCCTGCGGGGGAGCTGCAGGGCACGGCGCCATCACCTTCCTGTGCTCGCCGGCTGCCACGGGGGCACAGACAGCCCGCGACACGTGCGTCATCCAGGCCCGGGGCCTTTCTGGGAGCACAGGGATCCCTGGGGACCGTCAGGGTCACACTGCTCCCCTAACAGGCCCTTGTCAGGATGTAGAGACAGTCTCATCTCCGGGTTACCTGCAGACGTCCAGGGGCCTGAGGTTGACGCCTGGCCTCGGGAGAGGGGTGATGACTGCCTGGCGCGCAGTGAGCACCCAGAGCCCGAGCTCTGGCACTACTTCCCCAATGGTGGGGAACCAGAGTCCGGTTCACAGGCCATAGACACGCCCCGTATTTTAGCGCACCTTCAACTTGATACAAAGGGAGGCAAAAAGCAAAAAATGTGTTACAGATTGAAACCTCAATTCACACGGGGAATCATCTGAAGCCCTCTGGTGCTCATGTGCTCCAGAGCCTTTGCTGCCACCCGGTCGCAGGACAAGACCATCCCCGGCTGTGACCTCACCTCCAGGCATCACCTGACCGACATCCTGAACCGTCAGGACCGAGAGCTTCTCTTCCACGTCCAGTCTGATCACCCCGTGACTGAGACAGCTCATCGACAGTACAGCTCTTCTTGGAGGAGGGCCCCCCAGGTCAGGCGGCCTGGAAACAAAACTGATTAACTGACGAGGGGACAGAGCCCGTGGGCGTGGGACCATGGCCCCCTGCCGACAGGACAATGAGCAGCCAGGTGCCCGTCTGTGCTGGCTGTGGGGATGTTGGCTGCAGGACCTCGGGGGGCAGCGTGTGTCCCCACAGGTCTGCACGATGCCCCACCCTCTGCAGGGGGGCCCGGTGGGCCACAAGGATGCTTCCATCAGGCCGTCCTGGGACATCCCCCAGAGCCCCAAGCAGGAGGTGAGCAGAGCGATACGCTTCCTGGGAGCAAGCCTGCGAGCACCAAAACCAGGGGAAGGAGCCTGGGACCGCAGGCAGGAAGAACGAAGGGCCGGCCACTCCCCAGCCCGCGCCAGCCCGAGACCATCGAACTGCCGGCAGAACTGCCCTGAGCAGCCCTTCCCAACTCCTGACCGCGGGAAGCAGGAGAGGGAGGAGAGTGGCTGCTGCTGCTTGCGATGCCCAGTTCGGGCCTGATTAGTTTCGCAGCAGCAGGAACTAGGATGCTGAGAAACAAATGTCGTATCTTCTCCAGCGAGAAAACACTACTCTGCTGAGCACAAGAAATCACCATAGAACAAAGGAGTGAAGAAAACCTTATGGTCTGTGAAGAATAAAGACGTTGTTTTTAAGGCTATTACTAAAATTTTATGATCACTTACACCACGATTTATAAATACACAGACATAACACAAGACCACAGCTGAGGCTAATTTGAGTTGAGGATGGAAAATTAACACTAAGTCACCCTCAGCCGCGAGGACGCTGCCCTCTACCCGAGGATGGCACTCAGGGCAGCGTGGACGAGCCAGGCAGGAAGGTGAGCCGAGGGGCACACCTGCGGGGGCCTGGGGAGCGACATGGATGAGCCCAGAGAGAATGCAGCCTGGGGGCGGTGGGGCCAGGGGCGTCACTGGGAGGTCAAGGGTCCCGCAGGCACAGACCCCCGTCCACAGCTGATGCGCACTGGCCGCCGGCCACCCTGCCCTGGAACAGGGGCAAGTCCTGGCTGCAGTGTTTACGGCGGGACACAAGGCCTTCCTGATCGGAGGAGCACTCGGGAGAACCAGCCGGCGTGCTGCAAGAATCCAGAGATCGCGACCCAGGGAGCCGCTATCGAACTTGCGCCACAAACCAGGCCGGTGTGGGACGTGCGGCCAACACAGGCTGCTGGATGTGGCAGCTGGGGCTGCCCCATTACAACACCAACACACCTGGGAAACGGGCCCAGGGCCGGGCACTGCTCTCGATTTCTCCTGCTCAGGAGCAGATCAACCAAATCTGCTACCACAGGTAATTCGGCTGAACGAGGAAGAACTAAGCGTCTACAGGATGGTCTACCTGCGGATGGCCACCGTGAGCGCCTCCGGGGAACTGGCGCAGGGACAGATCACCTCCGGCCTCAGCCCTCTGGCTTGGAAGACGTTGAGGAACGCGTCACAGGAGGATATGGACCCTGCGTGAGACAGAGTGGACGCAAGAGCTGAGTGCAAGGCTGACAGGCACGCGGCGTGGGGGACGCCGGCGCCGGGCCTGGAGGCTGCACCCCTTCACCTCACAGTCAAAGTCTCATGGGGAGGGGGTAGGGCTCTTTCCATGAAAAACAGGGCGCGTTCTCAAATCGCCAGCAAACAAGAAGCCAACTCTCAGCCCCGCGCTGTCTCTGAGGTCTACCCCACGGCCTCACCCGCCTCTTGGAAGCTTTGCCAAAGGGGAGGTGACCCAGGGCACTAACGGAGCCGCAGCCGAACCTTCCACCGCATGAGGCCCCGGCCACGTGTGCACCCTCTCCTGGGCGGGCGTGCCTCGGAGCTGCAGCCTCTGCCAAGCGGCCCTGCCGTGCCTCTCCTGCGGGCACAGCCTAGCTCTCTGTCCCTGCTTCATCGCCAACGTCACGGGGCCACGAAAACTCAGCTCCTAGGAGGCTGGGTGCTGCCTGCTCAGGGCCTGAGTCAGCACAGCCCTGCACCCACTGGGGCCCCGGGGATGCACCATGACCTGCACCCTCTGCACAGCGAGGCTCCAGGGAAGGAGGGGACCTGGTCATGGGTCCTTGTGTCCAGCAGAGGACACACAAGACCGTCCAGAGGACTCGGAGCTACAGGGAAGTGACGGGTACTCAGAGTGGAGGGATCTGGGGTCTTGGGGGCAGCAGCCCTGGGAGGGGCTCCTGGTGGCTCGACGGGTGCACCGCGGTGGAGGTTCAGAGAAGCCGGCAGCTCCTGGTGATTTGGAGGCAGGACGGCGGGGCCCTCGGGGTTTGGGGTGGGTGGAGGGAACGAGAGGCTTCGGGATGGTAGAAGGTAGGGTGCCCTCCCGAGTGTTGGGGCCACAGCTGGACAGGGGATTAGGTGAAAGGCAGCCTCTGGTCCAGGGCGGATTCAGTGCACGAACAATGACACACAGGTGTTAAAGCAGTGAGAAAACTCCCCCCCCACACACACCACACCCCCACCCCCCGCCGGTTCTGTGTTGCCTGGAAACCCCACCAAAGGTCAACCAAGGCTCCCCAGGACACCCCGGGCAGGCCCTGGACAACAAGCAGCTGCTCGCGGGCCCCGAGCAGAGACCGGGGCACAGAGCCCGGGAGGATGCGGGGCGGCCAGGAACGCACAGCGGCCAAGCCAGTGCAGTGGGGCACAGGCCACAGGGTGGGAGCCTGAACCGGGCTCTGGTTGTATCTACACTCTGGTCAGACCCGCTCAGGCACAGGCCTCCCGTCCACTGTGTCAGAACCACTTTAAACGGAGAGGCCTGACAAACACGTCTGAGACGCACCCGTGAGTCACCACGAGACCACGAGTCACGGAGCAGGAGGTGCACCCACGTCCACGCGGCGCCGAACACGTTCCGGCTCAGCCCTGACCCCCGGCGGCCGGCCTGCGGGGGCGGGGGTGGGGCTGGCGGTACTCACACGGGTTCGCACCGTCGGCCACGATCAGCAGGCGCAGGGAGCTGAGGCTGACGTCCCTCTGACCTCGCTGCGCCAAGAGCGACCAGTGCATGTCGCGGGACTTCACCAGCGCGGCCCGGGCTGCGGGGGCGGGGGTGGGGGGGTGGGGGGGTGGGGGGGGAACGCGCCTGCATCAGGGGCGCGTGCACACAGAGCAGGCCACGTGCTCCCTGCCGCCCAGCCTCCCCGCCCGGCCTACCTAGAAATCAACTCGCTCGTTCGCAACTGATTCTCTCTCAGAGCCTCTCTGCTCTCCCCACACCTGCTCCTTCCTCTCTAGCTGCCCCTCCCATAGCCGCGAGGCTGGGCCTGCCCTGTGCTGGGGTTCCCGGGGACGTGGGGCTGCGGGGAGGCCCCCGATGTGCACAGATGGGCTGGTCCTCGTTCCCGGCTCTGCTCTCACCAGCAGAGGCACCCGCCAAACGCCCCACCGGACTTTGGTTCTCCTCTGTTAGACAGGGTAAACAGAGACAGCACCCAACACGCCGCAGAGCACGGCCCACGTCCACATCGGTAACTGGCACCATCATCGGTGCAGTCGACAAGCACACGGCCACCCGGGACAAGTCAGTGCGAAGAAAACCCGAGTCCCCCTCAGGGGTGACTAAAGGTGCCCCCGAGCTCTACCGAAGCAGAGCCAGAGGGACGCTCAGACCACGCGGGCGTGGCCGTGCTGGGGAAGCATCGACTGACCACAGGCGGACAGCAGGGCGGTGGTGGGGGGTGGGGGCCCACGCGCAGCCCCCTCACTCTGGGTCATAAGCTGCTTTGAGTAAACAGCTTTGCTACTGGTGGCTTGAAGAGCCCTAACTTCAAATCAAAACCACCTCAAGAACTAAGAATTAGGAGCATTTCTGTGAGAGAATAAAGTTAGGAGTCTACAGCCCTTGCAGAGAAGAGCTGCCCTCCACGACCCCCCAGCTCCCCAGCGCTGGCAACTCAGACCCAGCACGGCTGTAGGGGAGCCTGGCCCCGGCCCACACACGCCTGCGGTTCTGCATATGCTGCTTTATCTTTTCTTAATCGCCAAAGATGAACTCAAAGAGACTTCTCTAACGAAGGATGAATCGAGAGATGGTGCTACTCCCGTTACCTTTATACGCACACACTTTCTGAATCCAGGAGAGTGGGTTCGCCTTCATCAGCGCGTATGGGATGCTGACCACGTGCATCCTGTTCATGACACTCTGCAAAGAGACGAGCGGTTGGGGCTGGGCACGAGCCCCGCCAGGAAAGGCGCAGAGAGCAGCAGAGCTCTCTCTGCTCACAGGACAGCTCAGTCCAGAGACACTGTTCACACCAACACGACTGGGGGTTACTCCCTCAGCTATAACAGGGTTTGGTGTCACCCACGGACGTTAGCAAGCCTCCCTCTAGCAGTCAGGTCGTTTAGATACAGCACTCACTGTCAACACTCCATGCCACAGGCCGGCATCCCTTTTGAAATCCAGCACATTTGTTAACGTTTCAGCTGAAAGAGGACAAAGATGGTTAAACCACGTGTTTAACCATGACTTGTGAGGAGTGACCCTCCTCACAAGTCATGTGCATTTTCAGAGAAACCCTGAGATGATTACATCATCGACACATAAGAGTTTTAGGAAAGATACACAGCGCTCCCAAATGCCATGCACCAATCAATCAATAATCTTGGTTATCAAGTTACTTGGTTATTCAAATTACTGGAAAAACATAAAAGCAGAAGGTCATACAACTGTGGATTAAAACGGAGAATCTGCTGATCACTAATCTGGAAACACAGGGTGCAGAATACACTCCAGAGGCTGCAGGCTTGCACGTGGAGATGAACGACCATGGCGGGTCTCTCACCTCTCAACCCTATGCCCGCACACCCCCACTTCTCACGTCATCCTGCAGCCCCAGAAAACATCACAGTCTCCCCGTGTCACTTCCCTTCAGAGCTGTTCCTTCCCTCCTGCCCACTCTCTCTCCCAGAGGCTGTGCCGAGCATGCTGTAGGGCAACAGCGGTAGCTGGGGTCCCGGGTCCGCTTTCCAGCACAGCCCTGAGCTCAGAGCTCGGGCAGAGGACAGAGCCTGGGGCTGCCAGGTGCACCCACAGAAGGAGCACCCAAGAGTGAATAGGAAGTTTGGTTTGTGTGCCAGGAAATGCTGCTGCATTCTGATAAGAATACTGTACACATGTTCCCTTGTTGGCTAAAGAGCCCAAATTACAGGTGATACGTGTACGGTTAGCACTGGATCTGAAGAAAAAGAAAACCAGGGGACCTGATTTGATAGCGTTTAAAAAAAATTACGTAGGCCCTTGAACACACCTAAAATCCTTTTCCAAATGTCTTCCAAATCCTTTCCGAAGTCTTGCCCGGTGCCCTCAGCTAGCCCTTGCTTCTAAACACTGATATTTCAGATTTTACACATACCACTCACTTTACTTCCTAGTTTTGTTCAATTCCAGTATTTTAGTGGAAAGAAGTAAAGTTCTCTACGTTACCTAGCTGATATTTCACAGTAAAGGGGGAGCTGCCTGTACATTGCCAAGAGACAAGCCCTGACCACAAAGATTCCACTGGTACATCCGAGTGTGTGACAGCTTAAGCCAAAGCCAGCCACAGAAAACTGTAAGAAAAAGTGTGTCCCGATAAGAGACGCAAAATGCACTGCCCCTCAGCTACAGCACAGCTTGAACCAGCCCACTGGGCACAGACCAATGGGTGGTGAGTGAGTGGGTTTCACGCTCTGTAACGCCAATGTCCAAACTCCGCCTGTCCAGGAGAGCAGAGGCCCCGAGCTCGCGAGGCGCGTGACCTGGACTAAACAGCAGCTGCTACGCGGACAGCGTCCAGGGGCCTTGTGCCCGGCCAGAGAGCTGCCCCACGCCCTCACCTTCTGAGTAGCCGCATGCCTGGGTCAGCGCCTGGCACTGTGCCAGCAGGGAGGCGTGGGACACCGCGACCCCCACGGTGCTGCCTTCTTTGCTGGTTTTATACTGAAAGATTTCAAGAGCACAAGCTCATTAGGCGATGTCTCTGGAGGCCGTCCCCCTTCACCAGCCATCGGTTCGACTGGAGCGCGCTTCACGCCCAGGCCCTCAGCTGAAGTTGGGCCGCCTGGGCAGGTACCGAGGGCGACAGGGCACGCGGCTGGTCCCCAGGGGAGGGTCTGAGGGAGTCCCCACAGGGCACCGCATCTTTCTGGGGTGAAGGCGAAGCCCAGAAGCTGTCGCCCGTGATCTAAGCGGCAGCAGCAGCTACACTCAGGGACCAAGCCCGGAACACGGGGGCCCGTTTCAGCCTCGCCAGGCGAGGTCGCTACCTCGATGTAGGCGGTCCCGGCCCCCGCGTCCTGCGCCGATGGGTGCCAGTCCTTGGGGGGCTTAGTCAGGTGCTTCCCGTCGATCACCAGCCAGGTGAGGGGGGGCCAACCTGTGAGGGCGCAGACGGGGACACGGCAGAGGCGAGGGTCAGGAGTCCCTGCGCCCCGCAACGGCGCCTCTGCCGCCCAACACGCAGCCCGCGCTGCTGAGAGCTGAGGAGCCTCACCTCACTGAACCTTTACGAACCCATGTCCGACGGCCAGTGGCCCCCAGGCTGGACAGCACAGGTCTAGACCCTGACCCAGGCGAGGAGCAAGATTCCCCAAGGCCTAGAACACGGCCTCACTTTTCCTGAAGGCCCTTCCGTCTCGGTAACGGCCACTGACGGGAAAGGACGCCCGAGGGCCCGGTTCAGCAGAGAACTGGGCCGCTCGCTGCCCGCCCACAGGCCCACCTTTGAAGGCTGCCACCTCTCCAGTCTGGGCCTTGGGCAGGCCTTTCTGACAAGCGTCCGTGGTCAGGGCCAGGGTGACGCCACAGCTGCCCAGCAGAAACCCGACCTGCTGGCTGCCAGCGTCCTGCAGAAACAGAAAAGGCAGAGGTGCTCAGCTCACACACAGCAGAACTCTTTCTCAGCCCTTGGAAAATTAGGACAATTCAGCCCTGTACAGGTATATACTATAACGTTTTCATCCCAATAAAATACAATTGTTTTTCAATTTGAAAGATATATTTTCTGCCATGACACATAAAGTTCTGGGGTACTGGGCTAATTGCTCAAACTTTTTTCTTGCAACTGACATTTAATACCATTTTAGTAAACTCCAAAAATAACAGCATTGAAATTTACACTTGATTTGTGCTTGAAGTTTACTGATTAATATGGGCAGGCCTGACCTTTAGCGAATCCTCATTATTCCCACACAGAATATGTCCTTCAGTAGAGTTTTATCATTCTCTTCTTGTAAATTTTTACAAACTCTAGTTTTACCCTAAGAATCCCGGTATTCAAATATCTGTTCATCATATATTATCCTTTGGGACATACTGCTTTTATTCACAAGCTTTACCTTCGGGATTCTTGAATATTTCTTGCTGATATATGCTCATGTGAACAACTGCCTGAACACTGGGATACCACAGCAAACTACGATTTTCTAAAATACATGCTGAGGCTACTCCTAAAATGATCTATTTTTCAATAATCAGATTACTGGTATTTATACCTAAAATGTAATAGCTACCTAGAACATCAGCAACCCGCCCCCTGCCCCGGCCAGAAGTCATCTGTCGGCAATGAAAGCCGCTCGCTGTGATGGAAATGAACAGAAATGCAAGAGAATGTCGTATGTTTAAAACTATCACTTAGAAGTGAGCTAAAAGACACCTCTGTAATGATTTACTTACCCCCAAGAAATGAAAGTTATTATCAATAAACACACCATTTTGAGAAATGATTTAACAAAACCTCGTCAAATCCCAACTTCTATGCATTGGAGGAGAAAATGTTCGTTTCTGCTGGGAATTCAAGCAAGTGATATACTGGCCCCACCAACGGCTGTTCCAGTGCCCTTGTCACCAGCGAGATACATAAAAGGCGCGTCTGGAGATGAAGCTGCTCTAATCTCTCTGAGCCCCGCCCGCCTGTCCCCCGGCTCCAGACGGCACCTGGAGTGAGGAGACTAAGGCCTGCGAATGGACACGTGGACTTCAGGATGAAGCCTCAGGGACCGTGAACCTGGGGCCTGCACCGCGCTTGCTACCTTTCTTGTTAGCGGCACTTCGATGGGGACAGGAACCAGCTCTGCCAGGAGACACCCATAGAACGCGACAGTGAACATGACGGGGTCGCTATTAGGAAACACCAGCGCCACCTATGAGAGTACAAAGGAAAACCACGAGATCCACTGGTGAATAATTCAGTCACCTGAATGCCTGCCGCTGAGACAGAAAACATTACTTCGAGTGCTAACCCTTGGTCCTTAAGTGTCTGCAGCCACGTAACTTCCAATACACAGTCTTCAGGTTACGGTCTTTACCCCGCATGCGACAAAATAATGTTAAACTCCTGGGGCTAAAGGCAAGCGCAGCTGGGTCTGCCCGTGGGGTCTAGGTCCAGCTCCGTCCACTCTGACCATCTGGGCAGCAGAGACTCAGGGAAGGACGCGATGGACCATCACCCACCATCAAGTAGTTTAGGTGAAAAACAACTGGACATGAAGAGGGAACCAGGAATCAAAGTCTACCAAAAGATCTTCCAAAAGAAAAAATCCTGACACCAACGTTTTACTTGGACAGGCCTTCGCTCAAGACCGAAACATTAACAGGGGAGGGTGGTGGGCAGAGAACTCAGCAAGACCCCTACAGCTGCCCTCTCGGAGTCTCCACGGGGGAGACTCCACTCCCTGCTCCCACCTGGTCATCATGCTGCCTCTGTTTAAATTACATATTCTATTACATTTACCTTACCTTTTTATTTTTATCAAAAAAGTTTTAAAACACAGAATTAAAATGACGAAAAGTACTAATGAAAAGCAACACCTATATCACCCTTCCCCCCTCCCCAAGACAGCCACTTTTAACATGTTTTATACCCTCTTTTTGCCAGCTGCTCTCATCTTTTTAGATACTACGCTCACACTGCTGTGTCTTACGTGTGAAGGTACTTGGACATGTGTTTTATTTCTTGTTACTGGAGACAAACACTGAGCCCTCTTCATTCCCCACCCTTCTCTTCTCCCATCATCCCAATTTCCACTTCTCATAATATCTGGTTAAGTTAAAAGCTATTTACGGGATGAGGTTTTTCTAAGTCCCAAGTATTGTAATAATAGTGTGCTCGAAACCTACATGATCAGTCAGAATAGTATCTGAGGGGACTGCTAACACAGGGCCTTTGAGGGCCTTGGATAACTAATAACCCTGTACTTCATAAGACAAAATTTAAGCTGTATCTGTATCAAAATTCTGTACTTGAGGTCTGGAAATCAAGTTTCTAATAAGTTTGTTGAAAACGGCAAAAGATCTCCTTTGAAAGTTGGGTGTTAATAGCACTTGTCCCACGATTAAGAACTGTGACCTTTAGCCTCGAGACTGGATGTCTGGTAGAACATACATGTCCTTAGAGAATCTGTTATAAAGGTTGTGTTTGTTCACTTTTATAAAGTATATTATCACAGGGGGATGAACTTGCCATTCACTTCCTATCACCAAATCAATGGCTAACTGTGATCTCATCAATCCTTTATAATTAACCCAATTACGTGGATTCACTTGCTAGTCAACGAAGTATCTGGAAGTCCTTGTCCTTGCGAGAACTTTCTCTTCAAGAGAAAGAAATCAGTGATTCTTAGAATCATTTTAAAACACAGCGTAAGTCAGGGGTTCCAACAGGTTTGTTCTAAAGCGCCAGGTATCATAAGGAATCATTCCTGTACTGTTTACGTTTCTACAGCCAAGCCTGCCCCTTCTCTCTGGTGGTGGGAGCCACTGCCTCTTTCTCCGGCTTCCCTTCCTCTGTGCGCACCGGCCAGCCTGCTCGGCAACGCTCCGCTGGGTGTGTCAAACCTGTCCTTAGTACTTCTAAGTAACCAACCAGCCAGGTAAGCTCCTGGCTTTCACCAGCTGCTGCTGATCAGCCTGCCCACCGGGGCCCTTGTCCTTCTGGTCCGGTCTGGCTGCTCCTCGTCCACAGCTCGGGGTCACCCTGGGCCACCCTGGTGGCTCTCCTGCTGGGACCACTCACTCGTTTGCGGGGGCACTCCCTCTGTGAGCTTCCCAAGAAAGAGCCCAGTCTTCTGAGTCGTGCCTGTCTGAGAATGGTGCCCCACCCTCACATCCGTCGACTGCCCAGGAAGACCACACTCCCTCTGGGCTTCCGAAGCACAGCTGTCTCCCCCAGTGCCACACTGAGAAACCGAGGCCCCCTGGGGTTGCCGGCCTCTGTGCACAGCCCACTTTCCCCGGGAGGCTGTGAGCTTCCTGCACCCTGCCCTACGCAGCAGCACTGGGGTAAGCGCCTCGGTGGGGGTCCCCACACCGCCCGCCGGTCCTTCACCCCCGGCTCCGGGGTATAGTCTTGCATCATCATTAGCATTAAAAACTTTCCACTCTCCGTTCCCCCTTCTCTTTCTGGAAGTCCTGTTAGTCAGATGTCGGCCTTCTTGATCAAGTCTAATCTGCACCGTTTTTCCTTCCTACTTTCCATCTCTTGGTCTCCCCCACTAGCATCTTCTTGTTGATTTATGGAGCAATATCTTCACCTCAGATCTCCAGGGATATTAAGACTAACTTTTTTTTTAAAAACTGTTTTCTGTATCTAGCTCTCCTCTAAGTTGGTTTGTTTCCTCTT
Organism: Platanista minor; assembly: GCA_004363435.1. Lineage (NCBI taxonomy): Eukaryota > Metazoa > Chordata > Mammalia > Artiodactyla > Platanistidae > Platanista > Platanista minor. The sequence continues at coordinate 26,668 of RJWK010005940.1, forward strand.
CCTCCCCCCCTCCCCTTTTCTTTTTTTCCCCATTTATTGCCCTTTCGTTGTGCTCCTTCACGTTGAAGTTTCGTGGTCCGTAAACGTCCTTGGCTACTGGTCCACATTAAAGACTGAGGCACTTGAGAGCAGCCTGAAACCCCACACCATCCTGTCAACCTACAGCTTCCCTGCTGGGTGACCTGGCCTCAGGCAACCTTTTCTCACTGGGGATTTCACTGCTAAGTATGCCGGCTTTCACCATGCTGGACCTCCCGCTACACCGGTGTTCCTCAAGTCTGGCTCAGTTTGCCTAGAGCAGTGCTGTGTAGCAGAACTTCCCACGATGGTGGAGAACCGTTCTTTCTCCGAGCTATCAGATATGGTAGCTAGTTGTCAGCCACAGGCAGTGACTGAACCCTGGAAATGGGGCTCGTGCAACTAAGGAACTAAAACTCTAATTTCATTTAATTTGGGTTAATTTAAACAGCCCCCTGTGGCTACTGCCAACCATGTTGGGCAGTGCAGGGCGAGGAACTAAGCCCCAAGCCCTCCTCCGAGTTCTGTTCTGGCCACATGGAAGAGGGAAGGGGACGAATACAAAACACACAGAATTTCAAAGTAAGGTCAACGTTTCTTCACAAAACTTAAGCTTTGGAAATGTAGCACTGATTAATATCTGACGTTAATATTTTTATTAAAATCAACACATATGAAGTCAAAGAGAAAAGAGGTTTAAGAAATCAGGAAAGGGGCAACGAGGGAGAATGAAAGGAATGATCATTTTACCTACACCAACACAAACCTTTTCCACATTTAATATTTTTTCATTGCTGACTTAAATCCCTTATATTAATGCTGTAAGTCTGAACAACTGAGAGAACACTGATGTCAATGAAACAGATTTTTAGTCTCCATTCTCACTCACTCCAACAAAGGTGCATTTGGTTACTTACTCTGTCTCCGGGTTTAAGTAGTGGTTCATTCTTACTAGTCAGTTTATTAAGTAGAGTATAAGCTAGTTTTAAACTCCGACTCCAAAGTTTGCCTAAAATAAAATAAAAATACTAAGCAATGTAAAATTTAAGAAACTAATAATTAACATTTTAATGTAGCAATCATAACATACCATTATTACTCTATGGCTGAAAATCCAGGTAGTTTCCAATTGATAATTATTTTGCACAATGCTGCAATGAAGTTTTCTCTTAAAAACAACTTAGATTTATTTTTCTTAACAGAAAAGTAAAACAGCATTTTATTATAGAAAATTTAGAATACAGAAAAGCCAGCTGAAAAAAGCATTCTTTCTGTTATATATGTATACACACACACGCACACACGCACGCACACACACGCACACACGCACGCACACACACACACACACACACGTATGCATAACTTTTAAGAAATGGGATCATACTTCACCCTTTTTTCAATCAACATTGCACTGTGAATGCGCTCTCATGTCATTGAACGTGTCTCAATTATACCCCTCATGAGGGTGGCACATAAGTCATTTAACCTTTACGACAACAGTTCATGAGGTGGGTCCATCTTCATCTCTGCTTTCACTCAAGAGGAGACAGTCAGGGAGATGTTAGGGAATCTGGCAGAGCCATGGGCGGCTGGCGGGGAGCGTCTGGACCCCTCCTGCAGGTGCCCAGCCCAGCGGGTGCTTCCCTGAGGAGCACGGCACGTGCCCCACGGGACAGTAAAGAGCACGGGGGAGAAGGGGAGGAAGACAGAAAGGCCTGCGTCCGCCCCAGACCGGAAGCAGCCCTCCCACTCACCCCGCGCGGTGCAGCAACGCGGAAGACAGAGCCCTTCACCCTCCCCACCCCTGGGCAACCACGCGCCCTCGGCTGTAAATAGTCTAAACTCGGGCACAGCGTTGTGAGATGAGTGAGCTGTGGGGCCTGAGAAATAAATGAGAAAAATGTCAACTCAAAACACCGCTGCCTTTGCCGAAATAGAAAGGTCAACTCAAGATGTTAATAACTGTAACACATAAAGATTTCCAACCTGAATCCAGATATTTATAAAAAGAAAAACGCATCATGACCTCCCTGCAACAATGCAAAGAGGTTTAACAGAAAATCAACATAATTTGCCACATTAACAGAATAAAGGTGAAAAAAACGAAAATTATTTACCATTCAGGATTTTACAAACCCTTCTAAAATTTGGGATGAAAGGAGACTTCCTTAATGTGATTGTTAAGAGTCATCTTTAAAAATCGCACAGGAGGTATCATAATTAATGGTCAGATACTGAAATGAAAGCTTTCCCTCAGAGAGCAGGAGCAAGTCAAGGACAACTGCCTTTTTACTGAAAGTCTCAGCCAATGCGATTGGGGTGAAAGGGGCAGAGAAGGTAAAACAATAAGAAACAAAACTGGCACCATTTACAGAAGACGTGGCTGCGCATATCATGAACCCTATAACTGAAATCAGCAAGGCTATCAGCTATAACAGCAATACTCAAATAGCATTTAATATCTATGTGCCATCGATAAACAGCAAATAAAAATTTTAACGGTACTCTTTATAATAAGATTTAAATAAACATGCCAAATATCTAAGAATATGTGTTACCAAAAATATGCAAAGTCTCCCCCCAGAAACTTATAAAACAGTACTGAGGTTGAAAAAGATTGGAATGAACAGAGGAACCTATCATGTCCATTTGCTAGAAGGCACCGTAATGCAAACGTGCTAATTCTCCTCAAACTGCTCAAGGCAACGATAACCAAAACCTCAACAGGTGTGTTTGTGGCACCTGACACAAACTGACACTGAAATACCAGGGCGAGAGAAGCCAAGACGCTCTGGAAGAAGGAGACAAGACAGGAAGACTTTCTCAATGGACGTCGAGACTATTGTAAAGCAACAGCAATTCAGAGAGCGTGGCTGGGA
>RJWK010005940.1:29664-54164 GCA_004363435.1 Platanista minor
AAAAAAAAAAAAAAAAGGAAAAGAGCGTGCTATTGGTGTTAAGGGTAGAATAGAAATCAACGTGATAAAACAGAGAACCCCAAACAGACCCACCCCCGTGTGGACAACTCCACTTACAACACAGGTAGCACCGAGGGGACAAGAACGGGACAGCTGCCATCTTTCCTGAAGAACTGACCCAGAGCCCAAGCCCACACCACACACAGAAACTAAACTCCCTCCGGGTGGGCGGCAAGTCTAAACGTGGGTGGGAGAACAGCAGAGCTAGAGCCCAGGAGGGGAGAAGGGAAGCCTGCTGCAGGGCCGTGAGCGGCCAGAGCGCACAGTAAGCCACCAACAAGGACTGGCATCCAGAACACACAAAGCGCCCACAAATAACCCTGTATAAAAATGTGCAAAAGATTCAACAACACTTAACAAAAGAGAAAAACCCAAATGATCAAAAACAGGAAAAGATCTCAACCTACTCAGTCATCAGGAAAAGGCAAATTAGCACCACAACAACTGTCACCATATTCTCACCAGATTAGCCAAAATTAATAAGCCTGCCAACGACAGGGAGAAGGTGGGACTCATACACTGATCAGGTAAGTGCAAACTGGAAAAGTCTGGAATTATCTGATAAACGTAAAGGTGTCATAATCCCAGAACTAGCTAGCACCTCCTCCCCTAAGTATACACCCTGCAAAAATGCACGCGTACACACCAGGTAGCACATACCAGAATGTTCCCGGTAGCACTGTCTGTAACAATTAAAACTGGAAATGACCCAAAAGTCCATCAACAGTATAATGGAGACATACATTCTGAAATATTCAATATTCATTCCTCAACAGAAATGAATGAGCTACAACTACACACAATAATACGGATGAATCTTAAAAGCATAAAGGTCTGAGACTCTGCTTCCAAGCAGGAAAGAGCAGTGGTGGCAGACCAGCACTCGCACCCAAAATGACTTAAAACTGGGTAAAATGCAAAACCATCTGTCAGAGGCAGCAAAGACAACTAGAGGAGTTAAGATGCCTGGGGAAACCCTTGGGAGGTGAGCAGACCTTCTGCAGCTGTTCTTACAAAAGCTGGGGGTGGGGCTTAGTGTCTGGCGCCCACAGGAGACGAACATCTCACGGCCTTGTGGCCCTCAGAGTGCTGCTGCTGGGGCGCGGAGACCGGGGCTTCAAGAGGAGTCTGCTCAATCTCGGGGCCATGCACAGCGGGTGGAAACCTCTGAAAGGCCAGGCAGAGCCCCCAAGTCGCCACATAAGACAAAACCCATGGTTGGGGACCGCCCCCCCCCCCCCACCGCCCCGCCACCGAGAGGAAAGGGTCACACAGATCACGCCAGTTTTAGAAAATGTGAATAAAGGAAAACAGAAAATCTCCAAACTGAAGGATATATATATAAAAAGGATGCCATGGGACTTCCCTGGTGGTCCAGTGGTTAAGAATCGGTCTTGCAATGCAGGGGACGCGGGTTCAATCCCTGGTTGGGGAACTAAGATCCCACATGCCGCAGGGCAACTAAGCCTGCGCGCCACAACTACTGAGCCTGCATGCCACAACTAGAGAGCCCACGTGCCACAACTAGAAAGAAGCCCGTGGGCTGAAACGAAGAGCCCGCACGCCACAACGAAAGATCCCGCGTGCTGCAGCTAAGACCCGACACAGCCAAAATGAACAATTAATTAATTTTTTAAAAAAGAATGCAAGCTTGGTTCGCATGCTCGCTGTTGGGGTCGGAGGTCAGGGCGAGCGTCTAGCGGGCTGCAGGAGGAAGAGGTCGGTGGAGTCGCACGTTACTCAGGAGGAGATTAAGAAGGAGCCCGAGAAGCCCATCGATCGGGAGAAGACCTGCCCGCTGTGGCTGCGCGTCTTCACCACCACCAACGGCCGCCACCACCGCATGGACGAGTTCTCCCATGGAAACGTGCCGTCCAGTGAGCTGCAGATCTACACCTGGAGGGATGCAACTTGAAAGAACTGACTAGTTTAGGAAAAGAAGTCTACCCAGAAGCCAGAAAGAAGGGCACACACTTCAATTTTGCAACTGTTTTTACAGATCTTAAAACGCCTGGCTACCGAGTAAAGGAGACTGGCAGCACCGTGTCTGGGAGAAGGGGACTGACGACTCCATGACGCTGCAGTCGCAGAAGTCCCAAATCAGAGACTGTCTGGACACAGCAGTCACTCCTCCAAATCGGGCACCACCTCCTTCAGGGCGCATGAGGCCGTACTGAATTTTATTTACTATTTCTTGCATTTATTTTCCATTCAGTTATGTAAAATAAACTTTTGCTTTTTCCTCCTCCCCTTATTGCCATTAAGCCTTGAAACTCTAAACAAATTGTAATGCATCTATTTAGGAGTTAGATTTGGCTTTGCTGTGGGTATGAATATTAATAGAAAGTCCATGTTTCACGTTCTTCTGTAAAATATGAAAAGTACTCTGAGCATTATATGTAAAACTGTATTGTTAACTATATGTTGAGCTGAGGCAAGTTGAAGAAGCTGTCTGTGTTTGAAGGGAGTGGACCGCCTGAATCAAGGTGTGATGACAGGTTAGAGAAAAGGAGAATGGGTACCACAGTGAGGCCTTTTTATGTTTTAAAAACGGTGAGACTGGGGCATTCTGAGGGCAGGAGGTAGTATAGAGGAACAAGGGTTAGAACTTAGGATGGATGGAAAGGTTTACCTTGAAGATCTGAAAATGCAGGGAGGAATGAAAGAAGACTCTTAAGATCAAGGGAGAAGGTCAGGGATGAGGTCAAGTTAAGTAGGGGATGTTCACACGCCCCGTTCAGTGCTGGGGCTGACTCGTGTCTGATTTGAGAGGCAGTATGCACAGTGGTTACAACCAGTTGGGCCGAACATTTAAATCCTGGTTACACTAATGGCAACCTTGGACAAGTTACTTGAACCTGTTTTTTTGTTTGTTTGTTTAAAATTTGTAAAATGGAGGTAACAGCCCAGAGGATTGTGAAGACTAATTAAATGTTTGCAAAGGGCTTAGAATAGTGCCTGACATGTAAGAAACAAAGTTAGCTACAAAGTAGAGTTCAGTCAGGATGGGTGCCATCTCTTCCACGGCACTGTTACAGTGTCATTTTGAAGTTTATAAATTAGTGTGCAGTATGTGATAAGGTCAATTACCTTTAGTCTACTGCAGTAGAAAATTTTGAAAATGTGTCTTCCAAAATTTGAAAAAATGTACTAGCAAAGTAAAATTGCAGTAATTCGATCTTGTACATACAAAAGCAGCCTTTTAAATCTAATGATTGTAGGATTGGGGTCCCTGGTGCAGTCAACAGGTGACAGACGCAAGCCTGGAACCCCGGTCTAGGGCCTCTTCTCCACTGAAGTTTGTGCAAACCCTTAGATTCTTTATTCATTCACTCTAGATAGGCTTGAGCTCCTTAAGTCACACAATTAAACCTAATTTTTTGCAGAAGAGGGGCCATGATTACCTTCCTGTTTGTGGAGAAGATATGTACTATGCAGATCAAGAAGGCAGGAACTCATGAAAGAACTCTGAAAGCCAACTTTTCATAACGGTGTGAACTCCTACAATGGGGGCTTCGCCTGTAATGCCAGGCGAGTTGAAAATAAAGCGGTTCATTTGCTTGGTTCCAAAAAAAAAAAAGAAAGAATGCAAAATATAAAAAAGGCACGTGGGACTCAGAAAAAGTATTAATATAAATGTAATCAGAGTCCCAGGAGGTTAGGAGAGAGAAAAGAGGAAGAAGCACTGTATCAAGAAATTATGGCTATAATTTTCCAAAACTGATGAAAGATACCATTCCATTGATCTAAGAAGCCCTATGGACCCCAGGCAGGAAACTTTCAAAGAACATAACAGCTAAATATGTACATCACAGTAAGACAGACGCAAGCCAAAGCCAAAAAGCCATCACAGGGAAAAAGACACATCCTCATCGAGAGAGGAGCAATAATCTGGCATCTCACTCCTCAAAAGATATCACAAAAGTCTTCGGAGTGCTGACAGATGCCTGTCCGCCTTCACAAAGGAAGATGCGGGCAATCCTACAGCCAGCAGGAGAGGTTACAGTGGGAAACGCGGAGTGGCAGGAAGAAACATTCCGCAAAGGAAAGAAAAAACAGCACGCCCCTGACTTAAAAAGCAAGAGTAGTGAGTGGTGTCTTAACGGGTGTAGTGGATACAGACTTAAAACGCAAGACCAGGAGAGAAGGACCACAGGCTGGGGTCTTCAGGAAGCACTGAGGCAGAGCGAGGCACAAGAAGGGCTCCCAGGAAGTGAGGGACAGTGAGATGCAGGCGACGGCGTCCGGCCGCAGTCCCTGCAGGCTCCCTCACAAGGGAAGTCTGTGCTGAGCAGAACACAGGCCTTGTCCCAATGCCTCGTGTAACCCGCACCCGGAAGCTGAATTCCAGGTGGAGGCTGTCAGCAAAGCACACTCATGAGTGCGCAGCGAGCTCCTTTCTTAAAGAATTACAGAGCCAACTCTCTAACGAGCACAGGTGCAAAGACCCCAAACAGCATACTGGCAACTAGAATCCAGGCATTTATTGAAAAGATATCTTGGCCAAGTGGGATTTATTCCAGGAATGCAAGGGCTGCTTAACATTTGAAAATTAATCAATGTAATTCATCAAATTAGTGGAGGAGGGCAGAGAAACTGTGCAGTCACCTCGATGAAGCAGAAAAAGCCAATCCATGATGCGAAACTTTCAGCAAACTAGAAACAGAACTTCATTACGACAAGGAATTTCTACCATAAAACAAGCAAAAAAGCTACAGTAAACAGCGTACTTTAAGACCAATTGCTTTCCACCTAAGACAGAGAAGGGTTCACACTGCACTGGCGGTTCCAGCCTGTGCAGTGAGACAAGAACAGAAACCGAAGGTGTGAGAACTAGAAAGGCCAAGACAACACCGTCATTGCTCACAGGGGCTCAACTTGTGCACAGGGTGTCCAAAACTACTCATTAATAGACCAAAAAGAATTAATGTGGCACTTTAACAAGATCACTAGATACAAAGCCACCATTTAAAAGATCAACTGCATTTCTATTTACAAGCAACAATTGAGTAGAAGAAATTTAATCATTCCATTACAATAGGAATAGATCTAACGAAAGAAGCTCAAGACTCCCGGACTCAAAAGCGTAAAACGTCACTGAGAGAAACTAAAGTAGGCCTTCAAAGGCGGGATATTCTGGGGTCATGAGCTGGAAGATACCATAACTGCAACAACACCAATTCGCCTCAAGCTGGACTATGGGTTCAGTGCAGTGCCAATCAATACCCTGGCAGGGTTTTTTTCTGGAAATGGACAAGCTGATTCTAAAGTTTACTTGGAGGGCTTCCCTGGTGGCCCAGTGGTTAAGAATCCGCCTGCCGACGCAGGGGACACGGGTTCGAGCCCTGGTCCGGGAAGACCCCACATGCCATGGAGCAACAAAGCCTGTGTGCCACAACTACTGAGTCTGCGCTCTAGACCCCGTGAGCCACAACTACTGAAGCCCACGCACCTACAGCCCGTGCTCCGCAACGAGGGAAGCCACCGCAATGAGAAGGCTGCGCGTCGCAACAAAGAGTAGCCGATAGCCCCTCTTCGCCGTAACTAGAGAAAGCCCGCGTGCAGCAACGAAGACCCAACGCAGCCAAAAATAAATAAATTAAAAAAAAAAAAAAAGTTTACTTGGAAATGTAAAGAGCCAAGAATAGTCGAGGAAATCTTGAGGCGCAATCACAGAGCTGGAGGACTGACATCCAACACAGACTCGTAAAGCTCCAGCAACTCAGAAAGCGCGGATGGTGAAGAGAACAGACCCACGAGTACAGCTGTCACCTGACGGATGACAAAGCCGTATCTGGGGGAAGGGCCGCTTCTCAACAAATGATAGTGGGTCAATTCCATTCATAGGAGAGAAAACGAGTCCAAGTTCACACCATACACAAAACTAAACTGTAGATGGATCATAACACTAAGTGTGAAAAGTAGAATGAGTCTTCAGAAGACCCGGAGGAGGAGAACGCCTTTGTGACCTTGGGTCTGGCAAAGACTTCCTACACAGAACAGAAAGCACAAAAAAGGGAGAAAACAGATAAATTAGACTACATAAGGTTAAGGCTTCTTATTCATCTAAAGCCACAATTAAAAGTGTTAAAAGGCAGTGCAAAGGGTGGAAGAAGATATTTGCAAAACATGTACTGGACGAAAGGTGTATATCTGAAACATAAAAAGCATTAGCAAGCGAACAGAAAAATGAGCCAAAGATCTGAGTACTTCATAGGAGGAGGTGTTCAAGCAGCCAGTAAGCACATTAGAAGCACCCTCAGCACCAGGCACTGGACACCACAACGCTCCCTCAAGGAAGGCGAACGGGAACAGACAGTATCCAGTGCTGGGACTCCTCCCCCAGGGCTGGGGGCGTGGAAACAGCTCGCCAGCTCATCCTGAAACTGACGCGCGAGTCCTACGCCCACAGCAGCACGAACGCCTACATGTCCACCTCAGACCCACAGAGAACATTCACAACAGCCCGACACGCAGCAGCCCCGGAGCGGACACAACCCAGACGCCCACCTACAGCTGAGCTCGGACGTTGGCTGTGGCGCATTCTCACAATGAGATACCGCCCGTCAACGAGAATGAAATGACCATGCAGCACACAGCACAGGGGTGAACCTCAGACAACGCTGGGCAAGACGCAGCCGAGAGCACCTCGGAGTGGCTCACACCCAGCGGTCAGCAGGGCACTGGCCTCGGCTGTGGGGGACGCCGGCCTGGGGGCCAGAAGTGCCTCGGGGCTGAGTGCTCCATGAAAACACGTCCAGCCAAATGCACCCAATTCGTGTTACATAAACACGTAGAATGGAACCGAAAGACGCCAAACACAAAAAACACATACTGCTTGACACCATTTGTCCAAAGTTCAAAACGAGACAAAACTAAACTCCACTGTTCAGAAATGCACACACAGATGTGAACTCTCGAAACCACCAGGCAGGGAGTGGTCCCCCGGTGGGGGAAGAGCAGTGGCCCGGGAGGGGCCCCTGGGGGGAGGCGAGGTTCTGTTTCCCTGCCAGTTGTGTCAGCTTGTCAGGAATCTGTTCTCTCATGTTCCTCAAGCTGCACATCTGTGTTGTACGACATGTAATATTTCACAGCTAGCCAGCGCCCAGCTGCTTTCTGTTGACACTTGCCATAGGTGAGGGTGTAGATGGCCTTCCCCGTGGTATCCAGGGCGGTCAGGCACGGGGCTTTGGGCTCCGTGGTGCCCCACTGCTGCAAGGTGGCCAGCAGTGACGGTGGCCAGGTGCTGCCCACGGCCAGCAGCTCCCCTTTCAGCACTGCCATCTGGCCGCCCTCAGGCTTCGGCTGATTTGGATCTGGTTGCTGCCCTACAAGCAAAACCGAATGTGAAAAGCAGCATTTCACAGAACCAGGCACATACTCTACTGTTAGGCATTCACATTTTATACTTTTCTTCTTTAAAAGTATCAGTTATAAGAAGGCTACCATAATTTGTTTAGATTTCCCCATCATTGTAACAGTCACAGACCAACTGAGCAAGGATGGAAAGAGAGCTAGCCATGGATCAAAATGAATCCTGGCTACTGTAACCCCAGGATTACAACAACCCCCAGGCTTTCACCCGGAAGGCACCTGAGAAGCAGGTGTCCCTACTTATAAAGGATGAGAGTAGAATCACCACTTCAGTTTAGGCACTCAAGCCACGTTGAAAGAAAAAAATAAAATCTATTACGTTTCCAGTGGATATGTCATCAAGATTTGCCCAAATGTACGAAAGACTTCCTAAAAAGCATTCATAGCATTGAACTCTGAATTTGAAAGGCGTGATCTGATTACACTGACGTGCCGTAACAGCCACGTCTAATCCCCAAGTAGGAGGAGACACCAGAGCTGGTCTGTGGGACTACCGCACAGCAGAGGTGCAAGGCCGGGGGCAGGGGGCGGCCGGGAGCCCCGAGGCCCCAGCCACACGTCACACGCTGCTATCTTGTACGGGGCTTCATTTCCCTTACTTTTCTCCAGATTTATACTCCTATCTGTTTCTTGGTAATTTAAAAAAAAAAAAAAAGTCTATATCCTTCTTCTCTAAATATATATATATATCATTCATAAATGAAAGGCTAAAATCCTGAAAAAGAGCCCAAACTTTGCTAAGGATATAATACTTTAAAACCAAGGGGAAAATAAATAAATAAATAAAACCACGGGAAGACAAGTACTTCAGATTTAAAGTTTAAATAAAAATTTAAATCATGGAAGTAAAATGAAATCTTAGATGTAGTCTTACAAAGTACTAACCACTGGACCAGAGGCACAGAGAGATGCTGTCTCTTAACTACGAGCTGTTGACACAGAGCCCGAGGTCGTGTGTGACACTGAGGTCCCCACCACACACGATGATGACCACAGAGTCTGGGTCTGACCCACATATGAAGGACGCTTGCCTGTGTCCTCAGATGTAACGGCCGCCCTGTCTGCACAAACTAGTGCGCCGGAGTTGGGACACTCACCTTCCAACACCTCCTCCAAATCATCCACGAAGAACTCCTTCAGGGGAGGGCGCTTTGGTCTCTTCAGGGTGTTAAGAAGCTGCTGGATCTTGGAGGACACTCTGCTGCTCACGGGGACACCTGCCACGGGAAGAGAGAGCTGAGGCTGGATGCGGAACCCAGGTCCAGAGACCACCCGCGTGAGCGTGTCGGAACTTGTAAATCCAACCAAGCGCTGGCCCCCTCAAATGGCCGTTTTGGAATTTATTAGTTCATCTGACAAATGTTGACTGAATGCCTTCCAGGAGCCAGAACTTGTTCTAAGCTAGCGGTTTTCAGAGTGGCCCAGGGACCCCTGGGGGTGCCCGAGACCCTTGCAGGGGTCACATTATAGACGCCATTTGCCCTTTCCCTCTCCTCTCTCACAGGCGCACAGTGGAGGTTTCCAGTGCAGGACGCCCAGCAGACGGAACCCACCCAGACGCTGCTCTCTCGCCAGCTACGAGAGACCAGCAACCGCAGCAGACAAGCCTACCCTTCTCACGGCATCTCGTTGTATTAGAACTGTTTTCATAAATATGTGCTACTTATGTTAAGAGATAACGAGCTTATTATTGTTATTTTTAAATGAGTTAGTAAATATTTTTTAAAATCTTTAGTTCTAATTTCTAATTTGGTAAATACACAGAGGTATAATTAACCCGCATAAGCTAAAAGCTCTCTGGTGTCCTCCATAATTATTAATGAACGCCGTCCCGGGAGATGTAAAGTCAGCCAAGACAGATAAGAGTCTGCCCTCAAACAGGTCACCATCTGCTGCACAAAACCCAGCAGAAATACGTACACGTGCTGGTGGAACAGGGCACCAGCCTCGGTGACAAGCGCCCGGAGGAAAAGGCACGTGGGAACGCAAGCAGGCGCGCTGGCAGAGGAGGCAAGGGCAAGGCCTGGAGCCCCAGCCACCGCCATGCACCGCGAGGCAGCGGGCACCTCCCTCCTCCAGGGCTGGGCCAGCGATCAAGAGCTGCACTCACTGGCCTGGTCAGCAGTCACCCTTGTCCTTTACAACACCAGCGCTTTGAAAGAGTCCAGTTCTTTCCATCATTAAGTAGCATATACCTCATCCTGCATTTGCTGGAGGTTTTCTCAGGATTCAAGTCAGATGCTGCATTCCTGGCTGAAGCAGTACCTGAGTATCACGTCCAGACCCACGGGACACCCACCTACCCTCAGGGAGACGCAGGTGTCTGTCACCCGGGCAATGTGCCGTCCAGTGCTCCGCTATCGGTACTATTTTTGGCTTGTGCCACTAATAAGAGTGTGAGAGGAGACACTTGAGGATCCCACGAGTATCCTGATCTTCATCCAGCTCTCTCCCTCCATTTAACAGCCACTGGTCATTCTGCCAGAGGCAAGGTTTCCTGCAATGGTTGCCAAATTATTTTCCAGCTTGAGCAGTCCACTGCCATATACAGCTGACGCCTGACTTCCTCTCCTGAGAGGGAGAGGTACTGAAGACCAAGACCTGGCGCCTCGGTGTGCTCACTGCTACCGCTCCGTGTCTTTCTTCTTCTAGCACACGGAGCTGAGAAAGTATGCTGTGCACATGCACACGTATGTATCCATGGCTATGCACACCCCCCTACACATACAATACACATGTGCACACGGGCCACGTTAACAGATACAGGCCTCTATCCTAGAGCCCCGAGTCCACACCAGGGCCCCCAGTGCTGTGCTCCACGTCTGGGTGCCTTTCTTCTGCAGCGAGAACCCTGGCTCCCAGCACCAACACCTTCGCTCGGTGCTATCACAGATACAGAATCAGTTCCACCTGTTGTACCCAAACCACTACAGAAACAAAGCTACGAGCAAGAGTTCAGAATTGGTTTGCTGTGCTTCCTACACAGCCTCGTCCAGGACCGAGGGTGCTGTGCCCATCACTGACCTCTGTCAGTGCTCTCCCCTCCCCTTCTTAAAGGTGGCTATGTAGTTCTTGGAAATACAATCAGGTTTCTTTATTTACAATTCCTTTCAGTTTTAGGGTTTTTTCCCTTCCTTCCATCCATTAAGTTTATGTTTTGAATGTGTAGAATGTACTTCTAAAAATCACAACTATATAAAAAGATAAACTCAAAGAAATGCCACCCCCTCCTAAAGTCCTCTGCCCGCCCCAGCCCGTGCACTGGTGGGTTGAAGCAGCCCACTGCTTTCTGGCTTATCCTCCCTGCATTCCCTTCTGTAGAGCTGGTGGATTTATGCTTGCTTTTTTTTCTATTTCTCACACAAAAGGCGGTGTGCTACGAACGTTCCTTTACCCTTCACCTGTTAAGTGTCACTTAATGTCTCCTGGAAAAGCACCTCGTTCCAGGTCATAAAGGTCTCCTTGCTACTCCTGGCAGCTGCGCGGTCCGCCACAGCGTGAATGTACCAGGTTTATTCAACCAAGTCGAGAGGCCTGGATAGCAGGTACTTCCCAGTATTTTGGAGGTATAGACAGTGCTGCGATGAACGACCTCGTGTGCGTGTGTTTCCTTATTTTTAGAGGTGTGCATTCAGGGTAAACTCCTACACTGGCACTGATAGGTCCAAACGGAAGTACAGACACAGATCTTACCAACTGCTCTTCCAGAGAGGCTGAGCTGCTTTGCATTCCCACCAACAGTGTGTATTTCTCTGATTGTGAAAAAGGCTGAATGCACATCATGTGTAAGAACTATTTTTACATTTCTTTTTGTGAATTGTCGTATTTTCTGCTTATTTTCCTGTACTAGGAGTTGGCAAACTTTTTCTTAAAGGGCTAGAGAGTAAATATTTGGGGCCGTGGCACCATCTCTGCCATCACGAAAGCAGCAGACCATGTGGGAGGGGCAGGCGTGGCAGCAACTGAAAGCACCCTGAATCAAGACGAACGGAAAAACATCCCAACAAACACATTCTGGATTTAAAAAAAAGGAACTGGAAGAAGACGAGCAAAGGAGAGCCAAAGTAAGGAGAAGGAAAGAATTAATATATAGGAGTAGAAATAAATGCAATAGAATAACAGATAAACAATAGAGAAAACCAATCACACTAAAACCGGTTCTTTGAAAGCTAAGCAAAACCCAGTGAACTCTCTAGCTCGAACGACTAAGATGAAGAGTGAGGGACCCGGACTGCTGTGTCAGGACCAGGCAGGGCAGCATCGCAGGCCCCGCGCCAACCCACGATGAGGGAACCTGCGGAGCGGAGGCGAGACAGGCAAAGTCCTCCAAAGACACAAAACTGACGCGAGAACAGAAGAGGAAGGAACACTGCTCAACTCATTTGAGAGGAGTGTCAGCTTGATACCAAAACCAGACAAAAATCCCAGACCAGTATTTATCTCAAACATGGACACAAATCCTTAACAAAATACTAGTAAATCAAATCCACAATATGTAAGAGAGGTAACGCACCTTAACCAAGTGGGGTTTATCCTGAGAACATACCTTTGGCTTAATCTTCAAAAATCAGTCAATGAAATGTACTATATTAACAAACTACGAAAGAAAAACCATGTGATGAGTTTAACACATTTTAAAAATCATTTAACAAAAATCATGATAAAAATTTTCAGAAAACTAGAGGAAAAAAGGAACGACCCCAACCTGATGAAGAGCATCTGTGAACCCCACGGCTAACACCACAATTAAAAATTGAAAGCGGATCTTTCCCCTAAAATGGGAAACGAGGCAAGCTGTGTCCACTCTTGACATTCCTAGCTGACGTTACTAGAAGTCCTAGACACTGCAATAAAGCCAGGAAACTGAATGTTCCTACAGGCAAACAATTTGGAAAGAAAAGTAAAAAGGTATTCAGAGACAATACGATCAGACATGTGGAAATCTTACAGGATCTACCAAAAAGACTACTAGAATTAATGTAAGGTCAATACACAAGAACCAACTATGTTTCTATAGATGAGCAATAAACAACTGGAAAAAAATTTAAGTACCATTTGTACAGTAATAGCATCAAAAAATATAACGTATTTTGAGATAATTTTTTTTAATGTACACATTTTTAAAATATTTTTTTATTTATTTGGTTGCACCCGGTCTTGGTTGTGGCAGGTGGGCTCCTTAGTTGCGGCAGGAAAGCTCCTTTGTTGCGGCTTGTGGGCTCCTTTAGTTGTGGCATGGATCAAACCCGGGCTCCCGGCATTGGGAGCGCAGAGTCTCAACCGCTGCGCCACCAGGGAAGTCCCTATTCTGAGATAATTTTAACAAAGTATGTGCAATACCTGTACACTGAAAGCTACAAAACAGTGCTGAAAAATTTTTTTTAAGAGCTAAGTAAATGGAGAGATATACTATATTTATCAGTGGAAACATACGGTATTGTTAAGATGCCAATTCTCTCCGAATTGATCTAGAGAGTCAGTGAAGTACCAGTCAAAACCCAGCAGGAATTCTGGTAGAAGTTAACAAACTGATTTTCAACTATATATTAAGATACAAAGGAGCTGGAATAGCTAAGGCAATTTTTTAAATGAAAAGAAGAGTTGAAGACAAACTACAGTACACAATTTCAAGATTTATTATAAAACCACATATAACCTACCCCCCCCCCCCCACACACACACACACACATATATGTATGTGATCATGACAGTGTGGTACCGGTATAAGGACAGACAAAGCAGTGGAACAGCATACAGAGCCCAGAAATAGGCTTACCCTCATATGCGGTCCACCGATCTTCACTAAACATGCCAAAGAAACTGGACAGGGAAAGAAGGGTCTTTGGATTACATGATCCTAGAACAACTGGACACCCATATACAGAAAAGTGAACTTAGGTTCATACCTGGCACTGATATTAAACTTAACTCAAAATGAATCATATACCTAAACATAAAACATAAAACTATAAAATTAAAGGAGAAAACCTTTATGACCTCGGGTTAGGAAAATACATCTCAGATATGGCACAAAAATAGGATCCATGAAAGAAAAATGTGGTAAACTGGACTTCATCAAAACTAAAAACTTCTGCTCTCTGAAAGGCACTAAAGGCAATAAGAGAATGAAAACACAAGCCATAGACTGGGAGAAAGTACAATCTGTAAACCTGATAAAGAACTTGTATCGAGATTATATAAAGAACTCTCAAAACTTAGTAAGAAAACAAACAAAACGTTTTCAAAAGTAAGCAAAAGATTGGAACAGACTCTTCTAAAAAGATTTTATATAGATGGCAAATAAGCACATGAAAAGATGCTAAACATCATCAGTCATTAGGGAGATGCAAATTAAAACTATAATGAGATACCTCTGCACACCTATTAGGAAGGTGAAAATTTAAAAACCGACAATACCAATTCTCGGCAATGATGTGGAGGAACTGGGACTCTTATCACTAACGGTGGGGATGTAAAATGGTACAACCACTTGGGAAATCAGTCTGGCAATTTCTTAAAAAGCTAAAACATAAACCTACTGTATGATCCAGCTATTCTTCTCCTAGGTATTGACCCCAAATAAATGAATGGATATACCCACACAAAGACTTGTAAAGGAATAGTCACAGTAGCTTTACCTCTAATAGGCAGAAACTGGAAACACCCCAAATATCCATCAGTAGGTAAAAAGATAAACTAGGGTGTTATCTGTAGGACAAAACAGATCAAGAAAGGGAATGAACTGTTGATACGTGCAAGAACACGGATGAATTTCCAAATAATTTTGCAGAGTGGCAGAGGCCAGACAATAAAGAGGAAATGCTGGGCGATTCTCTTTATATAAAATCCTAGAAAGTGCAAACTAATCTACAGTGTCAGGAAGTAAATCAGCGGTTGCCTGAGGGAAGCCAGAAAGGGCAGCAAGGAGCTGTCACAAAGGCGCACAAGGAAGGGAGCCTCCAGGAGCGCTGGGTGTGCTGGCTGCAGTGGGGCTTTCACGGTGTACATGTCTCTTAAAGCTGATAAAATCACACACGTTAATATGTGCAGTAGAAAATACGTCATTTATACCTCAGCCAAGTTCTTAAAATATTTTAAATAGGGACTTCCCTGGTGGTGCGGTGGTTAAGAATCCGTCTTGCAATGCAGGGGATGCTGGTTCGATCCCTGGTCAGGGAACTAAGATCCCACAGGCCACGGGGCAACTAAGCCTGCGAGATGCAACCACAGAGAAATCCGCAACAAAAGATCCCGCGTGCCGCGACTAAGTCCCAACGCAGACACAAAATAAATAAGTAAATAAATAAATATTTTAAAAAAGAAAATTTAAAGAGTACCAAATTAAAATTTCAAAATCTATCTAACAAATGTAAAGCCTGCTTCATGCTGACTCAGTTTCTCCTCTTGCACCTGAACAAGGAGCTGAAAGACCTCAACAAAATCTGACCAACTGCTCAGGAGTATAAAACACTCCTGAGATAACTCTGGATTTTTCTGCAACTCAAATTTGGCACAGGGCTTCCCTGGTGGCGCAGTGGTTGAGAGTCCACCTGCCGATGCAGGGGACGCGGGTTCGTGCCCCGGTCCGGGAAGATCCCACATGCCGCGGAGCAGCTGGGCCCGTGAGTCGTGGCCGCTGAGCCTGCGCGTCTGGAGCCTGTGCTCCGCAACGGGAGAGGCCACAGCAGCGAGAGGCCCGCGTACCGCAAAAAAAAAAAAAAAAAAAATTTGGCACATTGGAAGGAAAACTCCATGTGATTCTGATAAAAGATACTGGAAACTGTTTCAAAAGGAAATAGTACAAATGAAGAGACAAGACCCATGCTGACATCTCGGGGCCTGCACGTGGGACAGCCCGGCCATGGCTGCACTGATCACAGGCTGCTGAGGAGGGAGACTGCAGGGGCTGCTGTCCCAGGCGGGGCTGCCCTCATCCTACTGGGCCCACGAAAGGAAACTTCCCCAGCTTCTCATTTTCCCACAGTACCGTAGATCCAAACTCTGGGTGTCTGATTTAAATGTGAAGGCTTTCTCCTCCCTATTCCCCTCTTTCCCCATTTGACCAATTCCAAAGGTATTCCTGATTATTTCTCCACAAGATATACACATGGGCAGTTTAAGTGCACCAGGGTGATACCTGATGACTGGCTCAGGTTTGCTAAACCGAAGACACCAAGGTGAGGTCCAATACCTGTGCTCTGCTGTCTCAAAAGGAGGAAGAGAGGATGCTCACCACCTGCCGTCTCGAGGACACTGCCGCTGCCCCCCTGAGGGACTCCTCTCACGGAGGCCAGCTGTGGACGCTCACAGTCGGTGTGCTGATGCTGTGCGAGGCCTGTGGTGACATCGGGAGGGGCAGAGTGCAGATCTGCTTTTGAAAAACAAACCCAGAATAAAGGTGCTGTTAATACAGAAGAGCACTAACCTTAAGTTGCTGTTTAAACCCCATTCGGCTGAAGCTTCACTAGCTGAGCTCTAAGCAAGGCATGGGGCATTCTGACTCATTTTGCTTTTCTGCTTGACCGAGGCACATCGGATCCTGTGAACGCTGAGCTCCGGACATGGCCCGACAGCACTGCGTGCAGGTGGCCATCCAGTTCTCAGAGGGAACTAGACCAGAACCACCAACTACGCGTAGCACAGAGACGGTGCAAGGAACTTGCCCTTCCCGACGGCCTAATGAGGTTTTACTTAGAAACCTCCCTCAGTGAAGCAGAAACACATTTTAAATCAATTGTTGTTGGAACATTTTTCATCGTATTACGAGAAAAATTGCCAGGCTTCTATAAACTATCCCCACGCCCCCAAAAGGCAAGTTGGCTGTCATGCAGACACAAACCTTTGCAGTCTTCACAGAATAAACCTACACAGATTAAAAACTATCCCTACTGCCAGTTCAAAAGTCTCACCGTTAAGAGGCTGCAATCAGGTCCTTAAGGCAGAATGTATTAATGTCACGTTTAAAGACAAACTATGTCAGATACAGAAAATGTTTAAAGTCACTCCTTCCACTGTCTGAATGCCGACTCTGGGTTTCGTTTTCACTGTACAGCATTTTTACCTGTTCGGATACTAGTTGGCTGAGAGCTGCTATATCATCTCTGCTACAACCAAGCCTTCCACCAGGAAAGTACCGAGTCTGGACCTAGCATGACGCTCATCTACTCTTGAGAATCGTTACTGATCTGTAATCTCTTTAGTCTTCAAATGAATTCTCCCACCATCATAGATGGCACTTTGATACTTAAAATTTTTTAATGCCAATCATTTATCTATCATTTCATAACCTAGGCAGTATGCAATCTAAGAATTTTAAAAAATATGTAGAAAGATGAAATTACGTGGCAGAAAAAAAACACAAACTCACCATTAACATAGAAAACACCACTTGGAAAAACCTAACTTTTTGACAAGGGTTTTCACAACCCTTGAAAGAGCTTGATATTAATGAAATTAGCATTTTAAAGTATGCCTATCACAAAGTTCTTTCAGTTTATAAAGAAATTTCCCTGCCCTTCCGAATCTAGCAAAAAAAAAAAAGAGTGATTTTAACAGTTATTAATGAAAAAAGGTACAAATGGTCATCTCAACCACAAAGTAGTTTCGCAAATAGCTGCATAAAAATAAGCAAACTACACTCAAAATAAAAATGAACTACTAGGGCTTACTGGTGGTGCAGTTGTTAAGAATCCGCCTGCCAGTGCAGGGGACACGGGTTGGAGCCCTGGTCCGGGAAGATCCCACAGGCCACAGAGCAACTAAGCCCGTGCGCCACAACTACTGAGCCTGCGCTCTAGAGCCCATGAGCCACAACTACTGAGCCCGCGCACCTAGCGCCCGTGCTCCGCAACGAGAAGCCACCGCGATGAGAAGCCCGCGCGCAGCAACAAAGACCCAATGCAGCCAAAAATGAATAAATAAATTTACAACAAAACAGAACTGAACTACCGTAATTAAATGTGCTGCTTTTAAATATCGGTATTTAATTTGTGTCCAAATGTTTTATGTATATGAGTTTCCTAAACCCAAAATTGAAAACGACACAGATTTTTAATTACCTTTACCTAACACCTTCTGCCTCCAATTTTTTATAGTCATCTTCTTTCTGTACTTCTTTCCTTAGCCCAAACTGAAGAATTCTCTAGTGTCAGAAACTAAAACAAAGGATGGTTTTTATAACAAGGAGAGGGAAATGAAGTATTTTTCAGATTTAAAAATTCAGGTCAAACAGGTAGCATATGAAGGTTACAAACAGCAGTAAGGTATTAAGTAGAGCCCGAGTTAAGATGTTTAGATTCTACTAGAACTAACTAACCACACAATGTGTACGTGAGGCCAGGCGAGCAGGATGAGAGAAGAGTGGTCTCAGCCACACCTGCACAATCAGGAGTCCTCCACCCACAGAGGTGACAAACCCGCCTTGTAAGTCTTTACAGCCAGGACCTTTCGGGGATGGAGACGCCCACTCAAACACACCTTACGTTCAAAACACCCCACAACCCTGGGGAGTCGAGGGCTGTCTGCTTAAACATTTTGAACTGTGGTCAATTTCTCACGCTTAATATGCTTCTATTTCTAACCCACCAGGAAACCGTGTTTATGACAGCTCGGCAACGGCTGATACAAGCAAACTCTGCCCTTTTCCCCTCACCGTCGAACGCGGAAGAGAGCTTCGGGAAGCTGAACTAAGCGAAGAGAACATTCAAACGCTACTGCTTTCCTCACCCTGGAGGTACCTGTGTATTTCCAAAATGTGAAATCGCCGTGACAAACAGGAAAATATATCCATCTCAAGCTGTTTTCAAGCTCTCCACTGTAAACCCCCATGAGGACAGGTGGGCTATAACCACCAGCCATTTTAGGACCCCCCAGGAAAGCTACCAAAACGATCCTGGCAGGCTGTTTCCAAAGGAGCCTTTTCTCGTAAAGCAAACTCCCCAGGACAGTCCTGACAGCCCGACCCCGGCAGTCTTGCAGGCTCCTCCACCTGCCAGAAGCAGGTCGAGGCGTCGTGAGTTCTCACCCAAGACTCACGGCACAAGCTCCACCCACAGAAATGTGCCGACGTCTGCAGTGACACAGCCAATAACAAACAAAGAGCGTCCCTGATGGACCCACAGAGGCCAGAGATGGAAGACGTCGGTCACTTACAATGCCCAGTCCAGCCAAATGACCGAGATCTTACATAAAAGCAGTTCAGCACCTGAGATCTGGGCCTGCCTGGGGGGTGTTAACCCACTGGGACCCCACCCAAAACGCTGGCCAGTCATGGGCACACCTCTGATGCACCATTTTGGTTTTAGCAGAACAGCAGCTAACAGCAAAGAAAATGAACAGCAATCAGAAAACTGTGGGTCAGTCCTGGCTCCAGCACGGCCACCTGTGTGGCCTCAGGCAGGCTGCAATCACGCGACTTCGCTCTCCCCTCCACACCTGGAAGGAACAGGGTGTTCAGATGATCCCAGCAATACTGATGCACCACCTGAGAAGTACACTTTTTTAAGGTACTCGTGCAAGAATGTATATGGGCTTTGCATGCCAGCTACGTTACTAGTTTTGCTTTTTAAAGAGTGACTTTAAATGGTGAAAAGTTTGCAATGTTTTCCTTTCTAAGATTAATGTTATTTATTTATTTATCTTTGGCTGCGTTGGGTCTTCATTGCTGTGCGCGGGCTTTCTCTAATTGCGTTGAGCGGGGGCTACTCTTCACTGCGGTGTGCGGGCTTCTCATTGCGGTGGCTTCTCTTGTTGCGGAACACGGGCTCTAGGTGCACGGGCTTCAGTAGCTGTGGCATGTGAGCTCAGTAGCTGTGGCGCATGGGCTTTAGTAGCTGTGGCACGTGGGCTCAGTTGTGGCTCGTGGGTTCTAGAGCGCAGGTTCAGTAGTTGTGGCTTGCGGGCTCTAGAGCGCAGGCTCAGTAGTTGTGGCGCATGGGCTTAGCTGCTCTGCGGCACGTGGGATCTTCCCGGACCAGGGCTCGAACCCATGTCCCCTGCACTGGCAGGCGGATTCTTAATCACTGCGCCACCAGGGAAGCCCCCAAGGTTAATGTAATTTAAAGGGCTGGGTGACTTGGAAAAGGTCTGGGCACCCGTATGACTGAGCTCTGACTGACATCTCTTTTCAGGTTGAGGGCTGTCTAACCCTGGTATGTGGAGGAAAAAAGGCCGGACGGCGGCTGCAGCCCCAGCCCCACCTCGGGATGCCCAGTGCAGGGACAACCGAGGGCTTCAGCTGTACACACAAGGAAGGAGCAGAGGCGGGGACCACGTGCAGGCAGCAGGCCCCCTGATCGTCAGGGACTGTCCTCCTGTGCCGGCTGCCCCCTCCAGAGCAGAAACACCAGGCACTCATCGGGGACTCCGGGGGAGGCCCACACGCCACAGGGTCTGGCTGGGGCTGCCAAACCACAGAAGCATCAGGAAGCACTTTTGTTACCGAAAGGACATTTTCCGTAGGAAAAGGAGAAGGTGGGCCTGGCTGGGCGCGGGGGCTCCCCTGCCTGGAGGGGCCCCTGCGGCTGTACCGACCTACGTGGGCGAGGGCCGCGGGGCCTGCGGGCGCGGCGGCGGCACTGGGCGCGGCGGCAGGCCACCCTCCCGGGCGAGATGAGGTGGAGGATGCAGCGGAGGAGGTGGGCGAGCCCTGAATGGCCTGGTCGAGCCAGGGCACGACGCCGGCATGGCTCTGGAGCGGCGTGGAGGCCAGTCGCCCGGGCCGCCGTAAAGGGCCCTCGTCTTCTGAGGTGGACGACGTGTCTGTGGTCAGAATAACGAGGACAGGCATGAGGGGGGCGTCCTCCGGGGCGGGGTCCCCACTGGGCCCAGCCGGCCCGTGCCCTGGGCCCCTGCACAGCCGCGCCCGCACGTCCAGGAGGGCCTGCGTCTGACCGGCCGTGAGGCCCGAGGCCGGGCTCCCCGCGAGGCTCGGTCTCGGGGCGCCACACCCGGAAGCGCAGCCAGCCCCAAGCCTGACGGCTTCAGCGCGTGCTGTGGGGTCCCGGGAGTCCACCACCAGGGCACCTGCCTCCCCTCAGCGGTCGTGACGGAGCTCTGACAGGAGCCCCTGCCTGAGACCACCGCCTCGGGCAAGGAAAGTGAGGTGAGTTCTGGTTTCATCCAGTCAGCACGACTGCATTTTATCACGGGTTTCACAGTTATCAGTAAGTTCTTTAAAAACTGGGTAGTATCTATGGTTATATTCAGTAGAAACAAGAATTTGACAGCCATTTCTAAGACTTTTTTCGACAACATAAACTTTTTTTTTTAAGTGAGGAAGCATCACCGAAACACTACGCTTATCTTGGTGTGTCTGGTTTTTTACCACGTCTTCAAACCAAACACGCACGTCACCAGTTTCATGACTCAAATAACCGGACAGGCAGCATCCTCGTGCTCTCAAGCACCTGGACAGGGTTTTCGAAGAAACTTAAGATATACTAACTATCCTGAAGAGAGACTCCATGTAAAAGTTTTCATTTCTAATGGTCATGACAACAAAACCACAATAACAAAATAAATAACCCTCCAAATAGCCTTATTCTTTCCCATTTAAGGCCTGGTAACAACATAACAAGTAATAGCTAATGAGATGAGAATAATTTTAGAATTCTGAATTCAGGGAACTCTGTCATCCCATGAAGCACGTACTCCAGGTTCCTCTCTTTACTAAAAGACACAAACTGCATCTTAGTGAAAAACTTAAAATCTACACAGATGTCCTGTAGGAAGCAAGCCTGCACCCCCATCCACACACACACTCTTCACTACAGTCGGAGGCTGTGCCGCCCCAACGGGAAACCCCTCCCAGGCCACCGTGACCCTGCCCAGTACCTGGGGGTGTGTAGGCCTCCATGGCCGTGCGCGTGAGGACGGAGCGCCTCTTGGAAGGCATGGGCATCTTCCTCTCTTTGTATTTGGCCAAAGCGGCCTGCACGGCCTCGGTATGAACATCTGCACGGAAAGAACAGCAATAGAAACACGTGTTACAAGATTACTTATGAAGTAACAAAACCATGGTCCACGTTTTTATTTGTTTTCACTGAGTGTAAAAGGAACACAAGCTCAGCCTACACGTGGGTCCCACGCATTGGTCCTAGATTTCCATAAATATTCCTCGGCTTGTAGATTTGACTTTGGAAATATTTTCAGATTTAAACCAAAAAGAAGAAATCCCCAAAACTGAAACTAAAATGAAACATGAACCTATGCGCTCTGACTGTGGCACAAACCACTCCAAGTGGCGCTAAAGCCCTGTGGTCAGACCGTCAAGCCGCTGCCCCAGACAAGCCCCAGGATGGCAGAACCACACAGGGAACGCAGGCTCTCCTGCAGTCTTGCTGCCAGTGGTCACGGGGGCCCCACCACACTGCTACGCTTGTGGTCGAGTGTGAGAGAGCAAGCAAAGAGGGGCCTGATGGTCTCACTCCATCGCCCCTCCGTGGAAACCAAGACACTCGTGAGGGAAAGGGGAGACACAAACAGAGACCAAAGAAGTGAGGGAAAACCCTGCAGTCCTGAATCTGAGTGGAAATTATCAGCGTGAACACACATGGCATTTTATCTTTAAATAGCATGTCTTACCTCTGTCCCTAAGAATGTCTAGGAATGATGACATACCACCCAGGCTGTGGTCTTAAAGTACCATCCTCACTGCAAGCACCCTGAGACATGCTGGATTCTAGGGTGGGCGCAGGGAGCACACAGGGGGAGCCTGGAGCATTGCATCCTAACAGCCAACAAGTACACGGCCCAGTGACCCAAATGCCGGAGCCGATGTGGAGACGCTCCCAAAGGCTCATAAAGATGGGGCAGTTGGAACATCACCAAGGATAAATGCTAGAAGGACTGAGTATCAACTACGATGCTAAAAAACAAGATAAAAGAAAAGAAAGGAAGGAAGAGAGGAAGCGAAAGTAATTGGCTGCCTTTGGAGGATGCCGGTGACCTAACCCATTATTTTAAAAAGGAGTAAACAGATGGAAAGAATTGAGCATGTCTCCAGGCTCTCCTGTGCCTTGTGGTGAGCGAGCACAAGCTTCTCTCCATAGAAGCAGTCCAGCCATTTTGCCACCCTAATGAACAAATGGGTCTGCCAGCATCCCAAGGAGGAGAGAGACTCAGGCCTGCAGTGCCTCTTGGTGAGAGAACACAGAACCCTAAGTGACCTGCTGGAGCCATGGAGCCGCCGAACCACAGCCCAGGCCCCAAGACCGAGTTATCGAAGGTGGAAATACACATCAGCCACCTGAGATATGTGCACCACATTTGGATCCTGGGTTCAAATAAACTGTTTTTTTTTTTTTTTTTTTTTCAAACCACAGGAACATTTGGGTATTTGATACTAAGGAATTATTGTTCATTATTTTGTGACAATGGCATCATCTTTTAGCGATAACATGCATTCTTTTCAGATACAGAAGCCAAGAATATTATGACCTCTAAATGAAACAACATGATCTCTGAGATGTGCTTCAAAATCACATGGGAAGGGAGGAAGCAGGGGGTTGATGAAGAACCCAAGACTGAGCCTGAGCATGGCAGGAACTGTGGGGGCTGGACGAGTCCGGGGCTCATCACACCACCAAGTCCACTTTCATACGTGTTCAAATTTTCCCCAACAAAATGTTTTTAAAGCATTTAGAAATCTTATAGTAAAATGGCTCATAGGGTACTACCAGGAAAGATGAAAAACTCACACCTAGGCGTATTAAAATAAAATTTACAAATATCAAAGACAGCCAGTCAATCCTAAAAGCTGCCAGAGAGAAAGAGCAAATCATCTTGAAGGATCAGGAAACAGACTGACTTTGCTCAATAGCAAGCACCAGGTGCAAGAAGGCAACACAGCTGAAGAAACGAGTGTTGAACCTAGAATTTTATATCCAGCCAAAGTATCATTTAAACTTGAGGGTCTAATAAAAATACTCCCAGACACACAACCGAAAACACTCATGAAAGACAGCGCTCAGGAGAGAGACAAACCTAGGAGCGAGCCCCTGCAAGAGATCTGGCTGTGACTGGCTGCGCACACACCTTAAACCTTACTGCTGCCTTAGAAACAAACAAAAACCTAAGTACAGATAAGACAACCAACAACTAAAAATCTAGACAATATCAAAATTACAGTATCAAAATTACAGGGTATAAAGCAACAGATCCAAGAAGCTCAACAAACCCCGCACAAGAAACAAAGAAAACTACACCAAGGCACATCATAATCAAGTCACTCAAAACCAGTGACAAAGAGAAAAATCTTAAAGGTACCAGAGGGAAAAAAGGCACAGTATATACAAGGGAACAACAGTAAGGAATAAACTTGGAGGAATAACACTACTGATGTGAACCATGATTGTTAAGCTACAATCATTAAGAGAGCTGGCTCTGCCATAACAACAGACGAATACATCAACAGAATAGAACAGAGTCCAGAAAGAGAGTCACACATGCGTGCAACCGCCTTTAGACAAAGGAGCAAGGGCACTGGGGACAACGGGATTACCACATGCAAAAAAGTAAGCTGTGCGCCATACCTTGAATCATACTAAAGTTAACAAAAATCTAAATCAGACCTAAAGGTAGAACCTAAAACTATAAAACTTCTAGAAGAAAACCCAGGTAAGAATCTTTGTGACCTTGGGTTTGGCAAAGATTTCTTAGATGCGAGAACAAAAGCACTATTCATGAAAAGGAACTGATAAGCTGGACTTCATTAAAATTAAAAACGCCTGCTACAAAAGCCACCGTAAGAGAGTTCAAAGAGAAGACAAAGTCTTAGGGAAAATACGAACAAAGCACATTAATGATAAAGGTCTTGTTTTCAGAAAGTGAAGAATGAGAACCAGACACAGTTCACAAGGGCAGAAAGCAGGTCATCAACGTCAGTTACATGGAAATGGTGGGGGGACGGGGAGCAGGGAGCTGAGGACAGGCAGGCACAGGAAGGAGACCTCTGGTGACCCTACTTACGGTGCGTGTACTTGCGCGTGCTTTTGTACGCAGGGCTAAAGAAGACGGTGTCAGTGGAATGTTGATGGGGCCGTTTCTAATATCCTATGTTACAGGTA
>RJWK010005941.1:0-53964 GCA_004363435.1 Platanista minor
TGTAGTATATATGTATGGACTGAGTTATAATAAAAATACTTATGTATTATAGTCAATTTTCATATAGAGTTAGAAACAGCAATTTCCAATCAAGCATGACTGGACTGATATTTTCTCAGTCTTCAATTACATGATGTATTACAACTGTATAGCAGTCACTTCTGGTCAGCAGTATCATGATAAATGCTTGATAAGATATAATTTTTCTCCTTGTTCACTTGTAAAAATTGGTGCCTTTTTGTAACGCTCTACAAGTTCTTCCATGGTGCTGAATTTATGCTGCCCAATGCAGTAGACAGTCTCTTTTAGTTGGACTTTAAAATGCTTGTTTTTCCCTTGTGCTTTTAGTGATACTGAAAAATCATTTGGCGAAGATTCACTATCATGAATGAGGAAATCAACTTCATGCCCTCTTTCATTTAATGCCATTTCTGCTTGATGCCTGGTGACTTTCCTATAATACCATGGATTGCCGGCAAACTTTCCAGTGAGTGAAAGCCTAATGTAATCACACTGTGGAGGCGATGGTTCCAAACCTGAGGTTAATGAATTATTCAGCATAACGGTAACATAGTTTATTGGCACCAGAACAACGATTCCATTGATCTTCCTGCATTTCCACCACTCAGGGTCATTTTCAAGTTTTTCAATAACATCCATTACATCTCCTTTCTCAAAATTAAGTTCTTCATCATTGGACGAGCTGAATGGGTAAAGAGCCTGTACCAGATGTAACACTTGCCCAGTATTGAGGCTACAGACGACTGTTGCTAATTTCTCTGACAAAGAACCCACATGGTCACCCAAAGGACTGTTGCCTTCCTCAGTCACGTAGTTTGAAGGGAACCATCCAACATGTCCATTGTAGCTACCCCACCACCACCCATCAGTGCATTTCTACATGACTATCATCTTTGTCCCTTTTATCAATGACAGTTCATCCTCTCTCTCTGCCATGTAGTTAAATTTTACATAAGCAGGCACGTTGAGGTCATACAGACCTTCCCTTGGGTCAGCAAAGCTATCATCAGCAGGAGATGCAGAACCTGGCACACTAGGTTTTCTTTTCGCTTTTCCAATGCCTAATGTATCCTTTAGGTTTTTTACAATCGATGCTTTCCAAGCACTGTTTTTTGTTTCCATTAGAAGGCACAAAACCCATTTTATCCATGGAATTTTGAACTCGCCACCAGGACTTAGATTCATCCAGAAGCCACAATCTCTCATTCTTCTTGATGTCCAGCTTTTGTTCTTATTGGGCCACATAATCAAATTTGGCTACTACCACCACTTCTTCTGCCGTTTTTCAGCAGCTTCTGCAGTGTTCAAATCCATACTTACTGCTCTTTCATCTGATAATCAGTTAGCATTAAGGGAATTGTCTTTATCACCTTAGGTATCCCCTTTGTCCCTCTAGAATTTGATTTCGTGTTTCCTGTATTCTGCATGACATTCTTGAAATAAATCTCCTCAAACTGTTTTCCTTTCTAGTCCAGACCCGATATATGGACACAGTGTTTGAGCTGGGACTTCTTGGGCATGTGCCAAGATTACAGTATTTTATCTGTATTTCAATTATTTTCTTTTAAACATTTTTTTCTGTGTCACTATATTTTTTAATTTATGGCAGATGAAATGAAAATCATTTTCATTATTTAAAGATGTCCATATACTATATTCACTCTAATAATCCAACTATGACCCTAAAGCTCCAATTCCTTCTTTATCGTATGGAAAATATTTTTCTTCTCCCTCCCCGTGACAATGCACGTGCTGTTCTCTTCTTCAACTCTGCCCTTCTCTAATTTGTTTAAAATACCATTTTGGCAGGGGGTACACGAAATACGGTTCTATTCAATACATCTCTCCACGTTCCTTAAGTCCTAGAGTCCTTCTTACAAAATAAAGTATTTAATTGTCTCTGAAAATATGGTTATGGAAAAAAATTAAATACAGAAATACAGTAGTACAATATAAAAAACTCCCACCAATCATTCATTCATTTTAATGAATTACCAAGTCAATGTCAATTGTATTTCAAACATAGCCTCACATGCTTCCTTCACTGTTGCATCATTTGAGACGCCCTGCTTTTTAGGTCCATAAATATTTCAGTGTATACGTGATAGATATAAAGATTCTTTCTTTAAAAAAAGAAATTGGGTGTGTGATTTCTTAATTATTATTTATTTCCTGTAATTTAAGCCCCATTATTTAAAATGTCCTGTCAGGTTGGATTTAGTGCTATGTAAGTAACTGCTAATGACTGAATTGAAGATTCTGATTTCTAGCTTGAATCAATTAAACTCATCCTCCAAATCATTTCTCCATCCACTAAATCACAAAAATGTCAGCACAACTATTAGTTTATTAACACATTATTGAAGTATTAGTAAGAATCACTGGAGATCCATGAAAACTTGTGTAACTTACCTAATTAAATGAGAGTTATATTGGGAGTCCCATCATGTATAATTTAAAGATGAAAGTTAGGGATCTTAAGACCCTAATTATGAGAATATGAGATAGAAATCCATAAGAGTCTCAGGTTTGAAGGAAGCCACCCCCCCAAAAAAAAAAAAACCTGCAATAAAATCCCTCTCAAGACTTAAGTGAGGAACAAATACTACTCAACCTGAGTTGGAAAAATTATAGAAACATTGATTCAAGCCTCAATTTTTTTTTAACATGAAAAAAGCATAAAACCTGAAAAGTTACATATTAAAATGTTAAAATAATAAGAAAAGTCTGAACATAGAAAAAGAAAACCCAGGCTTTCTATTTCTTTTATAAAAATTGAAGCTGCTGGGACTTCCCTGGTGACACAGTAGTTAAGAATCCGCCTGCCAAGGCACGGAACACTGGTTCGAGCCCTGGTCCGGGAAGATCCCACATGCTGAGGAGCAACGAAGCCCGTGTGCCACAATTACTGAGCCTGTGCTCTAGAGCCCGTGGGCCACAACTATTGAGCACATGTGCCACAACTACTTAAGCCGATGTGCCTAGAGACCGTGCTCTGCCACAGGAGAAGCCACCGCAATAAGAAGCCTGCACACAGCAACAAAGAGTAGCCCCACTTGCTGCAACTAGAGAAAGCCTGTGTGCAGCAACAAAGACCCAACATAGCCAAAAATAAATAAATAAATAAATATTAAAAAAAGAAACCACACAAGGCATACTTAAAAAAAAAAAAAGATTGAAGCTACTGGAGTGGGCAGTGTGTATGTGTTCGGCAGCAGAGGATGAGGAGGGGAAAAAGATTCAAACAACATGTATCCCTGTCATTGTTTTCTAAGGAGGCTCCTGGTAGAGGGCACATTGAACAAAGACCGAGCAAAAAGGTACAGACAGCTCTTCCTTATAAGCTGATACACGTAACAGTTTCTAAAGAGTATATAGGTTTAAAAATATTATTTCCCTGATATACTGAGTATAAAGTAGTTATTATATTAAACTAATAACTTTACAAAGGAAGTGCTATTATATTCATAAGAATTAGTTTATGCCTACGTATTTTGTTTTTATAGGATGTCAAATCAAAAAGAGAACAATATCTGAGCAAGTTATCACATGAGATGTAGAAGTTACAGGCTAAAAGTTAATAAGATCAGTTCTAAGGAGATAAATAATTGTATGGAAAAAATAAGTTTCAACCAAATATATTAATCAAATATGTAAAACTTATGAATAAAAGGTGCATTTAGGTAGGCAAAAATAATGAAACTAGGTCCTGAATGTTGACAAATTTTACTGGAAAATACTTCCAGAACTATGATAGGAGGGATGAAGGAGGAAGCTTCATGTCAGTAACATAGCAGGAGTGAAGATAGGCAGCCTGTGTGATGGATTGTGGATGGGGGAAACAGATGATTGTAGATGTAGAATGCTTTCAGTAAAATCCAGATGACCAGTATCTTCCATAGAAAGAAGGATGGAAGTAGCCACAGCCATAACCACCATAGCCTCCACGACCATAGCTGGAGCCATAGCCATAACCCAGGCCACCAAAACCACCAAGGCCATAACCAAGGCCACCATACTAGTTGCCATAGTAGTAGCTCATTGTGACAGGGCTTGAGGATTAGGTTGGATGTTGAAGATGGCTTTCTTGAGAATGAATATCACCTGCTGCCCCCAGACTTTTGTACTCCCTCCATATGGGTGTGATCAAGCACAACACACAAGCGTCATTCTCTTTGAAAATCCATCTTTGGTGAAAAACAGTACTCTTAAGTCATAACTTTCTTATAAAGGGGAGTTTCAAAGATGCATGAAATGTTTTATTTTTTCTTTGAAAACATTTCAATTTTTATTTTCCTTTTGTCATAACTTAAATTACATATATTCCTACAGTTAAAATATCAGCCTCTTTCAAACTAGATAGATCATTTCTGGTATTTCCTGAGATCTTTGTCATTACCAGACAATATCTTCTTCATGTTTTGTTACACTCAATTTTTGTCTATTTTAAATATCATATTTTCTATCTCTTTTTCTCTCTGGCTTTCGATAAATCAGGGTACCAAGTATTAAATAACCATGAATGATTGAAACTAATCCAAAAATGGAAGACAAATTATTCAGAATAAAAACTACATTTCAGTGACTCTAATTTGTAAAGACAAACTCCATAGAAGGATACTCAAGTCACGATAGAGATAATACTTCTGGTATTAGTTTCCTAGGACTGCTGTAAAAAATCACCACTCATTGGTAATTTTTTTCTCAAAACGGGAGAAATGTAAGTTCTCATAGTTCTAAAAGCTAGAAGTCTAAAATCAAGATATTTACAGGGCCATATTCCCTATGAAGGCTCCGAGGAAAAATTATTCTTTGTTTCCTCCTAACTTCTGGTGGTCCCTGGTAATTCTTAGCATCTCTTGTCTTGCTGCTACATCATTCCAATCTCTGCCTCAATCATCACAGGGCCTTCATCCCATCTTGTGTGTGTGTGTGTCTAAATCTCTGTCTTCTTATAAGAACACCAGAAATTAGATCTGAGGCCCATCCTAAACTGGTATAAGCTCATCTTAACCTGATTACATCCGTGAAGACCCTCTTTCCAAATAAGCTCACATTCACAGGTTAGAACTTTATGATTTCTTTTTAGGAGACATAATTCTGCTCTTTAACACTGCCTTTTTGATGAAACATACATCTTTTGTCAGATTGTATTTTGAAAATTAAGCTAAATTGAGATGAGTTTTCAGAAAATCACCTTCCTATATAGTTATAGGTTAGTTAGGGTGGAAAGAAACATTTTGCATGAGATTTGGAGGGCAGGAAATTAAACTAAAGCTTAATCTCTCAGCCTTCCCTTTTGCGAGACAGGAAAACTACAGGTGAGTTGAGTGAGAGGAATGCCCTTTTCCCAGGGCTCAGAGACAAGGATCTGCTCATTCCCCTTGAGTTGAGACCTTTCCAGTTATGGGAAAGACTCTGGGTATCTTCCACAAAGCTTTCTCTTCCTCTCCCACTGCCAGAGCAAAGAAGAGATCTTTCTCAAATTTTCACGGTGTGAACCTGGTAGAATTCCTGTAGATAAAGCCCATAAAATTGTGGGCCCCTCTAAGACAAAAGCCCCTTAGAGTTTCTCACTTTTACAGGAATCCTTACTCAGCCTCTAGTAACTTGTCAAAATGAGAGTTTGAGTATTTGTAACAGTTTATGACTCCAGAGGCTTCTTCTGTTGGTAAGCAGATCTCAGCTGTGACTACAGATTCCACCATTTCTCCAGATTTTAGGAGTGGTTTGTCCTGAAAACTCAGTTTTCTGCTAGATTCTAGAAAAGTCATTAATCTTTAGTTAGTGCAGCTTTATCTTGTTGTAAAGATCAGAGTGACAATTTCCAAGCTCTCGCCATGTCAGAGCTAAAACGAGAAGTCCTAAATTTTTATTTAATGGAAAATAGAGCAGTTATTTAGTTATTTAAAGAATGGAAGACTTTAAAGTTTAGGTTGCACACAGAAAGGAGTACAGGAGAAATGAAGATTCATTCAATCAAGCGATGTTTGATTGAATATCTGGAATATTAAAGTTATTTCACTTTGCTTTGAACAAAGTATATGATAAAAGGGAAAGATATAAATGGTCTCTCATTGTCTTAGAAAGCCTGCCCTTTAGCTGTGGTCTAAAAATATCTGTGTCTTGTGTGTCTATGATTTTCTGAGTATTGTAGCCTGGAGGCAGGGCTGAGGGTGGGGAATAGATTGAGCCACATGAGGGAGTATAGAGAAATGTAATATGAAAGGTAGCGACTCCTATTTCAAAAGCAGCTTGAAAGAGCTTAAGATTTCCATTGGCTAGGTTCATTCATCAAAGAATTCTGGAAAAGGTGGGGCACACTGGATGTGAAGGATGTGTAAGATTCATTAAACATCAAAGAGAGAGACAGAAACTAGAAAGAGGCAATGACTTTAGCTAATGTTCTGAGGCAAGACTTAACCACATGTATCCTCGATGTGCTCATGTAGGTCAGTGTATCTGGAGCAGAGTTTATATACAGACTAATTAAATTTGGGAGGTACACAGATTACAGTGCAAGAAGGGTCTGGGCAGAGAAAGATAAATACTGTATGATCTCACTTATATGTGGAATCTAAAAGAACAGAATTCATAGAAACAGAGTAGAATGATGGTTACCAGAGACTTGGGGCTGGAGAAAAATGGGGAAATGTTGTTCAGAGGGTACAAGCCTCCACTTATAAGATGAATAAGTTCTGGGGATCTAATGTACAACGTGGATATAGTTAACAATATTGTCACATACTTGAGAGTTGCTATAAGGGTAAATCTCAAATGGTCTCACCACACACAAAAGTGATAATTATATGCGGTTGTGGAAGTGTTAAACTAACCCTACTATGGTAATCATTTCACAGTATACATGTGCATTAAATCATGATGTTGTATGTTGTATTCCTTAAACGTATACGTTCTATTTTGACCATATCTCAATAAAGCTGGAAGAAATTTAAGTAAAATAAAAAGAAAAGAAAGGCTTGGGATTTGGGATTGAAAAGTTTGTCATTTATGGAGTAATCTTCTAATTTGGGGTCAGGGAAGTACTATAAGAAAAGTGAAATTTTTAGAAATACTTAGTTTTTGGTGCAAGCTGGGTGGTGTGGGGAGATGTGGAAAGTAAGGAGATGAGCTAGATAATACATCAATAATTATAGTAAAGTATGGTAAGAGCTGGAATTAAGGTTTTTGTAACAGGGATGGCTGGGAAAGGATGGATATAAGATGCATAATGTTAAAGGAGTAGCACTCATATGCTTCATTGACTAAAAGTAGAAACATTACCAAGCTACAATTTTGTATTCTTTATGTCAATTTATTTTTAACTTTTAAATGAATATAAGCAGATAAAAATGGATTTCTTGTCAAAAGTAAAGAGCATTATGACCAATGTTTGTTTTTTAATAAAATGAGTGAAATACTTCATGTGTGTTTTAATACATATGCAGAAGTCCACTGCATTTTATTTATTCAGTAGCCCATAATTTTTGAGACAAAAGCATTTGAGAACAATAAAAAAAAAAATGTTTTGATAACAAATCTATATTTCACAGTGGAAGTCACCGAAAGGCAACTTTAAAAGTTCAGTTATTTAGAGATAAATAAATATTTCACCTCAAGTCAATTTTTGGAACTTTACTATGACTCCAATTACCAATACTCTCCTCAAATTATGAAGGGAAAATTTGAGATGTTTGCTAGTGAACAAAATATATATTAAGGTAATAATTATAAACCATAAAGCAAATAATATTTTCCTATATGACATCTTACCTTTGAAATTTGAGTGGTATAACTAGCATATTTGATAGTAGCATCAGATCATTCCTCAATATAACAAAATTATATTCAGTAATCATCATAAAATAGTTATAATGGCCAGAAACAAAACACACATGACAAATATTGTTTTATTAAAATACAGCTGTAAATTTTATAAATTATTGTCCATTAACTAATCAATGAATTTAAACAAAAATAAAATACCTGGAAAAAATTTGCTTTTACCAAACAAAAATATTATATTGTATAGTTTTGCAATGTTCCATTGTTTCAAATTTGAAACACACACACACTCACACACATATACATACACACTGCTCTAACTGAGCCATGTTACTACAGACTTTCTTTCTCTCTCTTTCTTCCTCCCTCCCTCTTTCTTTTCTTCCTTTCTTTCTTCCTTCCTCCGTTTCTTTCTTTCTTTCTTTCTTTCTTTCTTTCTTTCTTTCTTTCTTTCTTTCTTTCTTTCTTTCTTTCTTTCTTTCTTTCCTTCTTTCCTTCTTTCCTTCTTTCTCTCTTGCTTTCTTTTCCTCTCTTTCCCCTTTCTTCCTTTCTTTCTTTCATTTTCTTTCTTTCTTTCTCTCCTCTCTGTCTTTGTCTCTCTCTCTCTTTTTTTTCTTTTTTACTGGAGAAGCAATATGTCTGGATAACAATGTGATTTTCTAAATTTAGTTTTTCTTTGTTGTCTTTTGCTCAAAGTCTACAAACTATGAAGAAGTCAAATCTCTTTGTCAGTCAGTTAAAGCTCCCAATAAGCTGTATTCTTTTTAATAAGTCAATACTCCTCCTCAAAAGACAATCTCTCCATTATTTCATGGATACTATGTTCTCTTTTTCATGCCCGTGACAATGTCATATTTTCTAATGAATTTTATTATATTAACAGTTAAGTAGAATATAAGAATAATATGGTAAAAGGAATCATTATATACATAACTCATCTTCATAAATTATCACCTTGTGACCAATCATATTTCCTCTGTACTTGTCTTTTTCCTTGTTACCAGCTGTGAACTTTTTAACCAAATCTCAGGAATCATATCATTTTATCTATAAATATTGTCATATGACTCTCTAAATGATAGAGACTTTTAAAAAGCACTGTCAGTAATTTTCTTTTTTTTTCTTTTTTGTGGTATGCAGACCTCTCACTGCTGTGGCCTCTCCCATTGCGGAGCAGAGGCTCTGGATGCACAGGCTCACTGGCCATGGCTCACGGGCCCAGCCGCTCCACAGCATGTGGGATCTTCCCAGACCGGGACATAAACCCATGTCCCCTGCATCAGCAGGCGGACTCTCA
Source organism: Platanista minor (assembly GCA_004363435.1). NCBI lineage: Eukaryota > Metazoa > Chordata > Mammalia > Artiodactyla > Platanistidae > Platanista > Platanista minor. The sequence continues at coordinate 9,104 of RJWK010005941.1, forward strand.
ACCACTGCGTCACCAGGGAAGCCCCTAAATCTTATTTTTGAACTGAAATAGATTTTTCAAGTAAGGTTGCAAATTAAATTTATTTTGAGATTTATTGATAAGTTAAACCTTTATTCAGAATCTGTGTGATTCAGCATTCTCAGCATTCCTATTTCATAAGACCATTAAAAGAAATGAAAACAAACTTTACACTAGAAAGATTTTTCTCTTAAGCACAGTGCTGGAAGTACCTGTGGGACTCACTGCAGACTCATGAAGGTCTGTGGGATTCACCCAGTTTATTGCAAGTGATACTAGTGAACATCTTTACATAGGACTCAAAGGTGAAGCCTAGTATCCAAGGAAACCAAGACTCCGCACAAAAGTCAATGACCTATCTCTGGAATAGAATTCTGATCAAGGTATAAATGAAAAACAAAATTCAATCCCGAACTAGAGTTGGAAAAAGGAGTAGGAACATTAATTTAGAGTCAATTTTTAAGTTTTAAGTGAGTTTAAAGAGAGTTTATCTTAAAAATTGATTTGTATATGCTATAATACTGAGATAACCAAGAAGGCTAACTATGGTGAATTCTCAGATTTTTCTCTCTTTCATAGAACAAATGAAGGCTATCAAGTCACATGTTTTCCCACATTTAAATTATACAAGGTGGCACCCTACTATATATAAAATAGATAACTAGTAAGGACCTAGTATACAGCACAGGGAACTCTACTCAATACTGTGTAATGGCCTATATGGAAAAGAATCTAAAAAAGAGTGGATATATGTATATGTATAGCAGATTCACTTTGCTGTATACCTGAAACTAACACAAAATTGTAAACCAACTATACTCCAATAACTTTTCTAAAAAAATTAATTAAAAAAATAAATGAATTATACAAGGAGGAAACTGACACAGAAACAGTTGAAATAGTGACCTACAAATCAAGGACACTACCTTCTTGATGAGCTCAGAAAAATAGGAATACCTATTGGGTAAGTATAGCACGAAAAAGAGGCTCTTCATACAGTGCTGAAAGTCTCCTGACTTTTCATTAAACGAAAGAGAGAATAGATGGTCCATCAAACTTCACGTATTTACATATTGTTAATGAAAGACATATCTTCATAAGTATTAAAAATGTCTGAATATATTTGGTTCTATGGGATTTCATATATTAAAAAAGAGGCATCAATTTGGCAAAATAAATCATCTAAATGAGTTATATACTTAGATGAACAGTAAGGATTATTTCTAAGGAAACATGAATACAAAGTAAATATGTTCCATGGGAAAATATTTTTCAATGTAAAAATACTACTAAAATTTTGGAAAACATAAACATCTAGTGTTTTGAAATGGTTGAAAGAAATAAAGTTTGATATTTAATGTTCACCAAAAAATATTTATTCAAAAGCAAGTCCAGAAATAGCACAGAAGTGAAAAAGAGCAAAATATAGGTCATTTTCCAGAAGAGTTGACTATATCTTGGTAGAGCATTCAAATCATTCATCAGAAACATGAGTGTCTGCTGATCCAAAAAGTTCCAAGTGCAGGGTGATAAAGTCTTTGAAGAAAAGTAATAGATAATAAAAATTAGGCAAACATTCTGAATCCCAAAATAATGATCAGATCTTTCAGAAGAATCCAGATGACCAGCATCATCCATAGAAAGAGGGACAGAAGTAGCCACAACCAAAACCATCATAGCCTCCAAGGCCATAGCTAGAACCATAGCCATAACCCAGGCCACCAAAAGCACCAAGGCCATAGCCAAGGCCACCATAGTAGTTGCTGTAATGGTAGCTCAATGTGTCAGGGGTTGAAAGTTTGGCTGGATGTTGAAGGTAAGTTTCCTGAGAATGAATATCACCAACTGCATCCAGACTTTTATACCCTCTCAGTGTGGGTGTGGTAAAGCACAACACACAAGTGTCATTCTCTCTGAAAATTTATCCTTGGTGAAAGATAGTACTATTAAGTCATACTTTTCTTACTAAACATAGTTCCAAAGATGCATGGAGACATTTTTTCCTTTGAAAGTAATATAATTTTTCATAACTCAGAATTAATATTTGCTTTTATTATGTTCATCATCAAAACTGATTTTTTTCATGTATTTCTACATTAAAATTGAATCTCCAAGCTTTCTTCTATGAGATAGACAATTCTTGGCATTTTCTGAAATTTTTAATATTGCCAAATGTTATTTCTTTTTTCTACCTCAGACTTTTTTTATCTTTTCAAAACACCTGTTGTCTTTACTTATTCAATAATTGAATCACATAATTATTAAATTATGAAAAATAAAAACGTTTGTCATCAATTAGATAAAAAGATGCCATTTATTTAGAAAAATTTGGACAATTTTTGATTATCTTCCTTATTACATATTCTGTGTCACAACCTTTTAACCACCTTTATACTTGAAAATACCAAATTCTGTAAGAGGAGTGACATGTCCTAAAACAAAATGCACAATTTTCTTCTGTACCCTTACAAAGAAAATCTCTCCTGACCACATGTGATATACCAACGTTTCTTGAAACTGACAGTTGGCATCTTTGTCATATACTTTTTCTCACATGTATTGAATATTTATTCTCTTGGAAAAAAAAAATTGTCTCTTGTTCTTATGCCATTTTCACCCATTCTAGTCCACAATCCTACTAGCCTACTATTATGTAGTCCTTCCCCCTTCCACACCACCACCTAGCCACCTAGTGGTCTGATTTCTTTACTTTTATGTTTTATTAATTTATTTTTCACCCTACTGCGTGGTCACCATGTCTGTTCTTTGAGAATCAAACACTATGACGGAGTTAGGAATGATATCGAGGAAGAGCAGGAAAAGAGAAACGGAACGAGAATAAGTAGGACTGAGCAGGGGAGCCGTGAGACCATAATACAGACCCTACAAATTCTCTGACGGCCCAGCTGGAACTCTGCAGGAAAGATTGCTTTCAGAGGAGGCCTATGTTAAGCAGAAACGCTGTGCCTAGTTATTGGTTGGCAGCTGCCCTAAGATTAGTGCAGCTCTGGCTCAACGGCTGAGGTAGATCCTGACAACACTGCCATCTTGTTGTACTCTGGGTAGAGACACCTTTCTGGAAGAAAGATTTGAGAGGTCGATCTCCATGTTTGCCACGTCCTCCAGTTAGATTATAAACAATTTGAAGGCATGGACCATGATTTAGTATGACTGAGGCTTAAAGTGATGTAATATCTTATAAAATAATGTGTATATATATTTTTAATATATTTGTTTTAGAAATACTATTTTAAGACCTTAAAATGTTATATTAAAATATAACAGGTATGTCATATAGGATACCTCAAACTTTATTTTTCAAAGGAATGGGATGATGATTTATGTCATTCTCTTTAAACAAATTCTTACTGAATGTCTGTTACATGAAAATATTTTGCTATGCATTTGACCAGAGAGATGATGGGTTGGAGATATATAAGAATCTAATCCCTAGCCTTAGAAATGTACCTTTTAATTTAAGTCATAGTTGTGTGTGTGTGTTTATGGTTTGTGTGTGGGAGGGTATGTTCCTGTGTGGCAAATGCATCGTTTATATTTGTGTATATGGATAATGTAAAGCAACTCAGTAAAATAAGAGGTAGTGACATTTATTACAAAAACAGTAAACAGTTAGAGTGGGTTATATTGATCTGCAAATAATTTCTTAAAAAGATGGGTTTGAGGTAGGTTCTTGAGGGACAGAAGTTATTCAACAGAAAGAGAAGAAAAGAGGAGACAGCATCTTGATGCAGTGAACAGAAGTGACACCAAGCAAGGTGTGTCTTCCATGCGCAGAGCAGTATGGATATACAAAAACAAAAACAGTAATTGAAGGTTGTGAAGACATTGGATCCCATCAGGAGGGGACTTCATTGATTATTAGGCTGAGGATTTTTATTTAGTTATGTCTTATTTTTATTCAAAGACAATGACATGACAGAAGTAATATTTCAGAATTACTTTTTGGTGTTCAGAATAGATTATGTGGGCAGACCTTGGGAGCAAGGAGATCATTTCAGTGGTTATAACATTGTCCTGGATTTGATAAAAAGAGATGGGAATAGGTTTGTAGTAAAGTGAATGCCAGGAAATAATGGACATAAAGTATACTAAAAAAATTCAAGAACAGATATTAGGGGGAAATAACATTAGAAAAAGAAAAGAAAAAGTCACCTAGTTGTATAATCTTTGCTGTCCAAAGATAATATATTTTACCCTTTATAAAATTATGATATATCATAGGTAAACAACATCACACCATATGCTTTCTCTTGAATTTTGTTTAAAATGTTTAAGACCTTCAAAAATAATTTAATATATATGCTTAACTCCATTGCATTTGACATTTACTCAGTTCATAATCACTTGGAGGGAAAAATATTTGAAAGAGTTAGAAAAATAGGTTTGGGGTTTAACAGTCTTTCATAATAGAAGGCATCAAAAGACTGCTTTAAATAACTGGTAAATAAATATGTTGGCTCCAAATCCAGTTTTGGAGAGTCTTTGTTACCCCCAAGTTCACAAGCTCTGAGCTGCTCAAGAGGCAGTGTTTGAGAAGCTTTCTGAATATATTCTGAAATGTTTACAATGAATAGATATAAAATAATTAGATTGAAACATTAACAATATCATCTTAAAATATTTTCATTTGGCAATCTAATGGACAATAAAAATCCAAATTATCTGAAAGCGAATTTATTTTCTTTCTATGTAAATGTGTTACTTCTTCCAATAGTCTTTTCATTATCAGTCATACTAACTTTCTGGAAAATCACTGAGCTCCAGCACCTTCATGCTACTTTCACATCACTTTTATGATCAGACTGATTAACTATTTTGAACTGTTTCTCCTTAAAACCAACCACCTTCTTTTTTCTTCCAACCATGAAACCTCACTAGAGAGAATGAGGTGGGACCTGATTGCCACATGTCTTGAACTCTGCACAGCAGCTTTGCTGGTTAAAAGTTATTTTGTAAACACAGTCATGTTCTTGTTACTCCTTCCTCCAAAAAATCCACACAATATGAAGGGAAAATATCACTTTACATAATATCTGAGGTTTACCAAAAGCTGTTTTCACTCTAATAAGTTAGCATTGAACCTCAAGCTTCACTTTACATTATTACAGTATACTCCTTGTCCCCAGGAAATACACCTGTTGATCTTTTTACCCACTGTGCCTTAGGCTACTAGTTCAAATTCTAACCTTTTTCAAGGTCCACATGAAATAATAATTTTTAATATTGCTTAATTCTTTCTTAATTCAATTGTTCCTGTTCTTTATGTCCTACAGACACATAAAATGACACAAAAGAGAGTTGCTTGTGTCTGTATTGTGTAACTATTTTGCTACGGAAAAAATATATATGTAAAAAATATACTAGTATATGGTACCTAAATGTCCTGTCTTAAACAACTGACGTCTCATGGCCTATTGTGCCTCCTTTAAACCCTTTACCACCCTCTATTCCTGTATTATTTTGAAGTAAGTCTCAAGCATTATATAGTTTCATCCATAAGTATTTAAGTATACATTTTACATATGAACTAAGGTATAAATACCATTCATTAAAGTCATTTGGTGGTGAAATACTTGCTTCAGTGTTGATTGAAAAGCTTAAGTTTTGGGTGAAAACAGTGAGAGGGAACTACCTTAGCTTTCCTAATTACATGGAATCATCAAAAGTGATTATTAAAAACTGTTACTTTAATACCCATTTTTTGGTTATCTTTGAATCCAACGTTAGAAGTGCATGTAAGAATCACTTGAGTACCACAAAGACCTGTGTGGCTCATCCAGTTGAATGAGGCTTCCATCAGTGCTTGTACTTGTGATAGTAGGGGTATTCAGAAGTGATAACAGAGGTATGAGCAATTCAGAGGTGATAATAAGGATATGAGAAAGCTGATAGCTAAGTCAGGAGTCAATAACCAATCTCAGGATTGACTGCAGGAGGTCAAGGACAGGGATTAGAATAGAATTGCTAGCAAGGTTTAAATGAGTGACAAATGCCAGCAGCCATACAGACCAAGAGCATTCATTCTAAACCCATGTCTGTAAAGGAAGAAAATGAAGGATCTAATATCAAAAATTAAACATATAAATTACAGTGCTGAAATAGCCGAGGAAGAGAGAGCGTGGAGAACTCTCAGGCTTTCTCCTCTTTCCTAGGAGAAGACACTACAGGAGTCTAACAACTTTGACTTCTAAAGACACAGGGGCACTGGGATATTCTAAAGACAGGGCAAGATGCAGAAGCTGCCTTTTTCTTACACAACTAAGAAATATAACAACAACCACTTCGGGATACACGCACAACACCCACATAAAAATAAACCTTTTTTTTTCTTCTTACATACTGGCGATTTTTAAAAACTCAGTGTCGTACCTAATTCCGAATGAATGTCACCAGTGGGAAAGAGAGAAAGAAAAAAGGAAGAGGGAGGTAGGGAGGGAGGAAGGGAAAAAAGAAAGAAAAGGAAAAAGAAAGCCTTCCTGAAAAAGAAGAGGAAGAAGCCTAATTTGAAACTTTTGCTGATTTCTGTGGTGTCAGTATTCTCACCATGGTCTCTTTCAACCAACCAAAGTGAAACCACTAAACATGAATTTGAAAAGAGATGCTCAAACTTGGCTCTTGTGAGCTAGTATGAGCAAGCTGCAGCCCACCAACAAAAAAACTGTGTATACTAGAGATGTCAAGTGTATATGTAATTAGGAATGTCTAAATTTTTTACTGCCAATGAGTGTTATATGATAATGGAAACCTGGTCTGAGTAAGTTCATGACAACTAAACAATGTTCCTGAGAATGAATATTACCACCTGTGCCTGGATTTTTATACTCCTTCAGTGTGGGTGTGGTACCCTCCATAGATATTTCTCATTCCTATTTGTTTTCACAAATGGGCAAAACAGCCCAATTATACCTTTGCCTTTTGATTTTAAAAGGTTTAATGCTACTCATGAATAATTTCAATTACATATTTGCCTCATCTATGCTTCTTACAGCTGGAGTCTTTTAATAAAAGGCAATTACTGTCAAGTCTTCAAAGTCTATGACTGTGCTTAACATAACCTACCTAGACTACTGGGTGCAATCTACCCTCTTCTTGCATCACATCTAATTTTTCTAGTCTTTGGCTTTTATTTTCTTCCTTTAGAAAGAGCCAGAGCTCTTTTCCTAAGCCAGAAATTTATGTTTTTTTTTATTTACTTCTTGGAATGTGTTTTAAGGTGTTGGAACACATTGGTTGAGAGCCCAGTATATGGAGCCACACAGGCCTTTGGTTCAAATCTTCGTTCTCTCCATTAGACATTATGTGGACTTGCATTTCTCACTCTCTTAAAAATATCAGTTTTCACAAAGAGAGTAATAATTTCCATCTCTGTTTTTGACCTTTGCAGCAAAGTTCCCTAAGCATTGAGTAACAATCCCTGTGTGTTTTACTCCTCTCTCAGATCACAAAAGTAATTATGTCAAAAGAATAAAAACAGAACCATGGAAGATTCCCTTCTTAGATACCTTCAAAGATGCTTAAAGGTGCACAATAAACTGAAACAACAAGAAAAAGAAGATATGTGAGAGTTCTTATCTGTAAAATGAAAGGGCAATACCTTTGTCATTTGGGGGAAAGTCTATACTTAATTAGTTCTGAACTATTTGAATTGTGACAAGATTGTATCACTTTAAGAAGGAAGGACATATTATAAGGAAGCTTTATTTAAGTCTTTTATAAGGAATCATTACTAAGAAATATAATTCAAAAGGAAACATATTGTTTACTGTAAAAATACTGGCAAAACTTAAGTGAAAAAACTGTTTAGAGAAATAAATAAAATTTAAGCCACTTTTGCTATGTCAATAAAGCAATTTTATTAGAAACACACACAGATATTTTCTCCATGGAATAAGAAAGTTAGAACAATGTTAAAAATGTGGAAATGATATAAGAAATTCTCTCTAGGGGGTAAAATTCTAAATAAGAGAAATAGGCACTCCTATTTCACATGTCCTGAGTATGCAGTCTGCAGTGTGATTGCTTCATTAGTGGTCCATGGCAGGCCATCAGGAGATCAGTTGCTATAAAGAGGTCAAGACTATTTATGATTTGCCTAACACTGAAGAAACAAAGGAGGAAACAGACTACAATAATAAAGGTCCAAAACACTGAGAGATCAACAAATTTTGAATGCAATGTAAAGAAACTATTTGCTCCATAGAAAGAAAGTAGTTAGTGACCATAGACTAAATCAGTAAGCCGCCCATTTTAAATCCAGGCCACCTGTATATCAAGAACAATCATAGTCTAGCCTGCCATAGTTGCTTACCACAGTAGCTCACAGAGGCTAGAGTTCAGTTTTGATGATGAAGATTCAACTTCTGTATCAATTTACATTCCCACTAAAATTGCAGTTGGGTTCCCTTTTCTCCACACCCTTTCCAGCATTTATTGTTTGTAGATTTTTTTGATGATGGCCATTCGGACTGGTGTGAGGTGATACCTCATGGTAGTTTTGATTTGCATTTCTCTAATGATTAGTGATGTTGAGCATCCTTTCATGTGTTTGTTGGCAGTCTGTATATCTTCTTTGGAGAAACATCTATTTAGGTCTTCTGCCCATTTTTGGATTGGGTTGTTTGGTTTTTTGATATTGAGCTGCATGAGCTGTGGAGAACAGTATAGAGGCTCCTTAAAAAAACTAAAAATAGAATTACCATATGACCCAGCAATCCCACTACTGGGAGTATACCCTGAGAAAACCATAATTCAAATAGATTCATGTACCACAATGTTCACTGCAGCTCTATTTACAGTAGTCAGGACATGGAAGCAACCTAAGTGTCCATCGACAGATGAATGGATAAAGATGTGGCACATATATACAATGGAATATTACTCAGCCATAAAAAGAAACGAAACTGAGTTATTTGCAGTGAGGTGGATGGACCTAGAGTCTGTCATACAGAGTGAAGTAAGTCAGAAAGAGAAAAACAAATACCATATGCTAACACTATATATGGAATCTAAAAAAAAAAAAATGGTTCTGAAGAACCTAGGGGCAGGACGGGATTAAAGATGCAGATGTAGAGAATTGACTTGAGGACACAGGGAGGGGGAAGGGTAAGCTGGGACGAAGTGAGAGAGTGGCATGAACATACATACACTACCAAATGTAAAATAGATAGCTAGTTGGAAGGAGCCACATAGCACAGGGAGGTCAGCTCGGAGCTTTGTGACAACCTAGAGGGGTGGGATAGGGAGGGTAGGAGGGAGACACAAGAGGGAGGAGTTATGGGGATATATGTATATGTATAGCTGATTCACTTTGTTATAAAGCAGAAACTAACACATAATTGTAAAGCAATTATACTCCAATAAAGATGTTAAAAAAAAAAAAGATGCACCTTCTGAGTTCAAAGGACACCATCTACAAAAGGATGTCTGCAATTCAACCTTGAAAAGAGTAGCCAGCATTACCCTGTTATTTCTTATTAATTTCCCAAGAAAAATGAACAGAAATAGTTAGCTGCTTTATGACTTTAAGCTTCGTTTAAAGTTTATTACAATTTATTTTATTTAATGCTTTTCATAATTGACATTCCTCAGTTCCAGATTCTTTCTAATTCTTGCTACTGCTGTACCCTTGTTAGCTGACTTTTAGAAAATACCCTATTTCTGTTTTCTTATCTCTATGTTGATAATATTTTTTTTTTCTGGAAGACTAAGTTGTTAATGATTTAATTAAATAAATGAATTTTCAATCATTAGAAGCTAAGGGGGAAAGCAACTTTTATGTGAATTTTCTCTACTTGTATACATCTGCAATGAGTTTGATCTTACTTGATGACAATTATTTCCAACAAACTTTCAAAAAATATGGCAAGATAGTGAGGGCAGGACTCTTCATAAAGTGATAAGACCAGTGAAAAATCTGTGTTTGTTAAAGTGGCCAAAATAACAAATTATATAACAATGTTTTCTTAGCGTTAGTACCAGAGTCTGCAATTCTGCGTAATTTATAGAAAGGAAGGAGAAATTATGAAGATCTAAGTCACAGTAGTGAAAGTCAAGGAAAGTAACTAAATTCAAGTTTTAAGGCATTTTCCAAGCCACATACCTAAAATTAGAATACCTGTCAAGGGTGTGAGGAGCACAAGCTCTCTTTCAAGGAAGTGTCTCAGCTAACTTATTCTGAGAACAATTTCTAAAGAATTCTTCCTAAGAAAATTAATCCTGGAGAAAAAATAATTGCTTAATATGAAAATATGTGGCTTAGATATTTCAAAACTTGCATAAAACAGGTTCATCTTAATGAATGGACAAGAAACCAAATTTGCAATGGTAACAAAATAAGCTTATAGGAAATATGATCAGGATTATTATCATAAATAAGGAAGTTAGTACCATGTTAATGAGCCACAATAATGAGAGAAATCAGTCCTTTATATGGAAGCTATTTCCAAGGTAAATGTTTTTTTGTTGAGTTTTTACCTTTTGTGGCCAAACATGGGCTCCAAATAAAGTAGTTAAAATTAAATAAGTCCAAAATGAAAATAACATTGAAAAGACTGAAGAACTCTGTAGAATAAATAATATTGTGCTAATGATATAAAAGATCTGATCTTCTTATTATAAGTTTTTCAGCAGAATAGAAAGGAAAAATATCTTTCAAAAAAAGAGGAACAGTGGAAACTGAAGCCATATCCACAATGACCATCAATCCATAGTTAGAGGCAGAGACAGAGAGAGACAGCACTCAGGTTATCATAGTAGATTTATAGAAGTTCTTAATTCCACCTTCTACACGGTGCTTTTTATATTCTCTCATGAGTGGGAGTGGCCAACCCCATATCCAGAAATTCTTATTGAATTAGAATAAGGTCAAAGCATCAATATTTTAAAAGCTCCCAGAAGATTCTAGAATGTAACAAGAATTGAGAACTAACAACTTAGTGACATGACAGGATCCCAACTGGATTCCATCAGTTTTCCAATAATTATTTATTTAGAGCTCTCTTTATGCCAATGTTCTACGTACAAAGGCAAAGCTTAAAATAAAATTAAGAAAATGCCTGTCCTCATTAGGTTTACATTCCAGGGAGAAGGCAAAAAAACACATTATGTAATAGAGATAATGTGTATAAAGCAAGTAATTATATACAGAGTGGCAGCATAGGGGGAAAAGCCACTAACATAAGATGATCAAGGAAAGTCCCTTTGAAGAGTTATTTGAACACAAGGACGAAGTAAAGGAGATACATTTGTTAAGTGTATAAGTCAAAGAACAAGCTAGGCAGAAGAAAATTCCCATCTAAATGTTCTAAGGTGGGAATTATTTTTGCATAATGAAGCAGTGAGAAAGTTATTGTGGCTAGATTACAGCTAATAAAGGACAGGGTGTGGGGAGATAAAGTCAGAAAGTTAGGCAGGGGTTAGATTATCCAGGGCATTCTGGGGCTTGATAATGATTTTTAATGGAATTTTAGGTACAATGGAAAGCTATCGAAGATGTTTAATTAAGAGAAGAAGGTGATCCAATTGACATCTTGCTACTTACTGTGTGGTGTATGAATTGTAAGAGCTCAAGAGTGGAAGCTAAGAGTCCAAAGTTATTGCAGTATTTCAGGCAAGAGATAGTAGTAGACTCTATAAGGGCTTGCTGGCGGGTAGGATTTAGATGATGAGTAGAAATATAAAAGGAATAAAGGGTAACATTCTTGGCTTGAGACTTAAGAATTTGTTGAATGTCTGTGACATTATATTTAAAGGGAAGCCTAGATGGGGGCAAATGTTAAAATATCAAGAGTTATGATGTGCATGTATGAGATGTCTTTAAAATGTTGAATAGATAGTAGGATATATAACATCAAGCTACAAGGAAGAGGTTAGGAGACAAGATATAAATTGGAGAGACAATTATTAAAACAGTGTTTACAGCATGATACTGCATGGGATAATTGGAGAGACAGTAGTTAAGAGTTCAGCCCTGGGGACTTACAGCATGTAAAGGTAGGAAACAGAAAAAGAATCCAGCAAAGGAGCCTTGGCATCCACTGCACAAGTGGAAGAATAGCTTTTAGACAGGTTAAGATTGTCCATGCACTGTAATATGTAGAAGGTAGATTATATGTTGAGAAATGGCTGTAGTGGACAGAATTCTAAAGACATACCATAAGTGTTTTCTCTCCCCTGGTTATTTAATTGAAGATGAATCTAGGTACTGCTGTGAAAGGACTTTGCAGATATAATTTTTTGGGTTTTTTTGGCCACACTGTGGCTTACAGGATCTTAGTTCCCTGACCAGGGGTCAAACCCTGGCCCCAGCAGTGGAAGTGGAATCCTAACTACTGGACCACCAGGGAATTCCCTTTGCAGATATAATTAGTTATTAATCAGCTGACCTTAGAATAGGGATATTATGCTGGATTATCTGGGTGAGCCCAGTGTAATAACATGAACTATTTTTTTATGGAAACAAATTTTTTTCAGCACCGAGACTATATTTTTAATTGAAGTATAGTTGATTTATAATATTGTGTTAGTTTCAGGTGTTATAGCAGAGTAATTCAGATTCTTTTTCCTTATAGGTTATTACAAAGTATTGAGTATAGTTCCCTGTGCTATACAGTGGGTCTTTGTTGGTTATCTATTTTATATAAAGTAGTGTGTATATGTTAATCCCAACCTCCTAATTTATCCCTCGCCAACCCTCTTTCCCGTTCAGTAACCATAAGTTTGTTTTTGATGTCTGTGAGTCTGTTTCTGTTTTGTAAATAAGTTCACTTGTATCAATTTTTTTTTAGATTCCACATATGTGATATCATATGATATTTGTTTTTCTCTGTCTGGCTTACTTCACTTAGTATGATAATCTCTAGGTCCATCCATGTTGCTACAAATGGCGTTATTTCATTCTTTGTTATGGCTGAGCAATACCCCAATGTTCATTGCAGCACTATTTACAATAGCCAGGACATGGAAGCAACCTAAATGTCTATCAATAGATGAATGCATAAAGAAGATGTGGTATATATATATAATGGAATATTACTCTGCCACATGAACTTTTAAAAGCAGGAGAGAAAGGCAGAGAAATCCAAGAGATAAGTGAAAAGAGAAAGACAGAAGAGGCAGGTCAGAAATGGAGCTCAAGTATTAGCCTTCTGAAGAGAATTTGATCTGCCATTTCTAGTTTTGCAGATGGAGGAATGGAATCTGTGAGCTAAGAAATACCTGCAAGCTTCTAGAGGTTGAGAAATGAAATGGGGATTTAAACCCTATAACCATATGGAACTGAATTCTGCCAACAACCAGGAGTTTTGAAGCAAATTTATCCCCAGAATTTCCAGAAATGAATGCATTTCTGCCTTGTAAGACTCTATACAGATAGACACCTGAGCTACTCTGTACCTGCACTTTTGACCTACAGAAACTACAAGATAATAATTTGTATTGTTTTAAACCACTAAATTTGTGAGAGTCTGTTACAGCAGAAATAAGAAACAAAAGCAGTGATGATGGGTAGATGTTTAATTCTCTATTGTTCCTAATTTTTTGTGACACTTGAAACAAGCCATAATTGGATGAGGAGTAAGGCAGGTTGTGTCAGAAGTTTGAAAAAAGATAAGGAATGAAATCATTATTTTAGAGAGTGGGAGAGTGAATTTAATAGGAAAATAGGGAAGAAGTTCTGGGGAAGGCAGAATGCCTAAATAAGATTTAATATAATCAATTTAACATAAGACAATTCAACAAGACTGTATTTCTCTAGCCCAAATCCCCTGTATATGAGCAAGCAGAGTAGGTAAAGAGGTGGATATCAGCAAGGGATGGAGTTTCAAAAAAACTGATACCTCTGGGAAAGTAAGGCAAGGGATATAAGGATGTAGGTAAGTGGATACTCTTGTGGTAAAAGTAGAAGTGAGAACAAGGATGATGTACTGTAGAAATTTGATGCAGTTCATAGTTTATGGTTGTAATAGGGGGAAAGAATTGTTTAAAAAATGAGGATAGTTACATAAATCCTTAAAGTGTGAAGTAGAAAACAAAAGCAATTGAAAGTGAGATATAGGGACCAGAGCATATCAGAAATCTGTCAAGGATATATTGAGAGATAAATACCAGGGGTAAAAAATAAGCAGAAAATTGATTCGGCATCTAAATCCAAATGTATGAGTAAGAAAAAGTTTCAGTAAAGACAAAATAGCTCTCTACTTATTGTAGTGGCATAGAAACGGGACCTTAGGTAGGGTTCAACAAGTGAAACTACCTTCAACTCCTAGAAAGACAAATACCACTCAAAACCGCAGAACACAAAGAAGATGTCTCCATTTAAGAGATGTAGGTAAGTCAAGGAGAAAATGTTTCACAAAGGAAGACCCCTCTCTTATACAGCAAAGGAGATCAATAGTCATACTATAATTATATAAGACTGGGGAATAATAAATTAAACTTTACTGTTGTGGGATGAGAGGGCAAAATTTCAGAGGATATGAGGAATATTTGTTTGTCGATTCTCTTGGATGTCAAATCAGATAGAGAGCATCATTCTGAGCAAGATATTATAGAATAAATGTTCATTTTAAACACTTCTCTGAGCATAACTTTTAGAGAAGTATTAATAATAAAAATAATCATATCTATAGATGTAAATATTAACATATAAATGTATGTTTCAGAAAACTATACTTAGGTTTTGCAAAGAAAACCCCATACTTGTGTGTATATAAAAATCTTTAACAGAAACAAATAAAAATGAAAGCAACATTGCAATGCCAGTGAAAAAACTTTATTGGGAAACAGGCATAGAGCTGTCACACGGGGATCAATGAAGTAGCAACAGTTCCAAAGTGCAGCCATTCTGAAAGGAAACCCAGTTTCTTTGAAGACATTCTTCTGAGAGGAGTGTCTTTTTGCTCTGCTTTCTTCAAAGGGCCTTCCATAATGGTGTGTGACATTAGTAGCCTTTGCAGTTAATAAGGTTAAAAATGTGCCTGACTTTGAAGACAGGAAGAAAAAAAAAATTTCTCCAGTTAGAGTGATAGAAAGTTTCTAATATTTTAGTGATTGAAAGATTTCTTAGTGGACCCCAGAGGGCAAATATATTCTATAAAAAGAGGGACCATAGCAGCACTAGCTGAATCTACCATAGTCAATATAGCCAGAGTCATCGCCACAGCTACATGGCAGGCTTCCAAAGACATTAAAGCTATAGCCAAGGCCAACAGGGTAATTGACATGGCAGCTCATTGGTAATATGAACTTCAAATTAAATTTGTTTTTGTTTGTTTTTGTGTTTGTTGTTTTCCTCGAGGTCCAGGAGCTTTTGGACAGAGTCCTGTATTACTCTGAGGTCCTCGGGGAATCTGCGGTTATTCTTTACTCTTACCTTGGGACATAATATGCTGCTCTTTTTGTACTTTTGCTGCTATTGTACCATGCTGGCACAAGACTCCTTCTTTATTGGAAATAGTAGAAAGTGAAGTAGCTAGTTCCCTACACTTCAATTGCCCTCACCTCACTTTCAAAATTTAGCCAGTTAGAAAAAGGTGAGACATTGGATCCATTTTCATAGAGCCACTAAAGTATAAATTCAGGCCACATCTCTAAAAATTCTCCTCATTTCTAGTTTAAGGTAGTTTATGAGCTAGGTAGATTTTTTTAATCTTGGGTTTTTTTTAAACAAATTCACTTCTTTGTATGTTAGTATCTTTTTAATTGGATGTACTGCACAATTGACGAAAAAGATCTGGGGAAATATGATATCTAATTTATTTATAGGATAACTTATTATAGGATAACTTGATTCCTTTAGTTATTTGCTTTTGTTTAACCATTGCAATCTATATGCTCTTTCTACACTCATTGAAATCTATGTGATCTTTCTACACTCACTTATTAATTCTGAAGTTGTTTTGTAGATACTTTAGGATTTTCAACATACACTATTATGAAATATATGAACAGGGACAATTTTATTACTTTTTTCTAACACATATGACTTTTATTTCAACTGCCATATTTTACTAAGTCTTTCTGTTTGATATCAAATATGGGTACTGAGACTGGACATTTTTCCTTTTTCTTAATCTTAGGAAGAAAACATTCAGTCTTCCACCATCAAGTATGATTTTAATCAGGATTCTTATAGATACATTTTTCAAGGTGAAACTGTCTCCTTCCTAATTCACTGAGTCTTTTTTATTAATGTATGCAGAATTTTGTCAAAATATTTTCTGTATCAATAAAAATGATCATGAGGGTTTTTCCCCCTCTTTTGCCTGCTAATATAGTTTTCATTAACATAAATATTGAACCAGCTTTGCATTCCTGGGATTTGTCATGGGATATTATTATTATTATTATTCATTATTTTAGTAATTTATTTATTTATTTTTGCTGTGTTGGGTCTTTGTTTCTGTGTGAGGGTTTTCTCTAGCTGTAGCAAGTGGGGGCCACTCTTCATCGCGGTGCACGGGCCTCTCACTATCACGGTTATTTAGAAGTGTATTGTTTAATTTAAAAGTATTTGTTGATTTTCTAGTTATTTCTTTGTTATTGGTTTCTACTTGATTCTGTTAGTGTTTGAGAACATATTTTATATGATTTATATTCTTTTAAATGTCTTAAGGTTTGTTTCATGGCCTAACACATTTTTTGTTGGTGAACATACCATGCACACATGAAGAAACTGGGTATAGTTTTATATAAATATTAGGTTAATTTGGTTGGTAGTGGATATCTCTATATCCTTACTGATTTTCTGCTTATGTGATCTGTCAGTTATGGAGACAGAAATGTTGAAGTCTCCAGTTAAAATTATGCATTTGTCTGTTTCTAATTCTGAAGTGACCCGTTCTTCATTATGTAATGTTCTTCTTCATCTCTGATAAATTTGCTGTGCTTTCTCCACAACTTTATTTTTTATTTATTTATTTTTTTTGCGTTACGCAGGCCTCTCACTGTTGTGGCCTCTCCCGTTGTGGAGCACAGGCTCCGGACGCGCAGGCTCAGCGGCCATGGCTCACGGGCCCAGCCACTCTGCGGCATGTGGGATCTTCCCAGACCAGGACATGAACCCGTGTCCCCTGCATCGGCAGGCAGACTCTTAACCACTGCGCCACCAGGGAAGCCCCACAACTTTATTTTTAACTTATGTAAGTCTCCATATTTAAATTGGGCTTTTTGTTCACAGTATATGGTAAGATCTTGCTTTTTTCATCTACTGTAACAATCTCTGTTTGTAAGCTGGTATGATTAGAAAATTCTTATTTAAAGAATTTTTAATATAGTTTGATCTCAATCTGCCAATTTTTTACCTATTTTATGGTGATTGCATTTTTTTTCCCTTTATTACTTGTTTCCTCTTATTCTGTTCTCTCTGGTTTTTATTGAGTATTATTTTTGAGTACATTTTATATCATCTATTGATTTGTAATTTGTGCTTTTTGAAAAGTCTACTTATTAATCTTTCTAGAGTTTACAATATTCGTGTTTAAGGAATCTGAATCCACATTCAAATAATATATACTGCTTCACATATAATGCATAAGTCCCTACAACAGATACTCCCAATTCCTCCCTTCCATCTTCATGTCATTGTCATATATCTTACTTTTACAAAAACTATAAATATACAATGCATTGTTATCATCTTTGCTTTAGTCAGTTATCTTTAATAGAAAATAAAAATAAGAAAAAATTTTAAAATACTTTTTTACCTTTATTTGTTACATTTTTACACTGTTAGTTTTTTTGTGTGCGGATCAAAGTTTCTCACCTAACTCATATTCCTTCTTCATGGAAATCTTCTTTGAAAAATTCTTGACTTTCCTCAGTTTGTTTTTGTTGTTGTTTTAGTTTTGTTTTTGTCTGATTTTTAGAACGTCTTCATTTTTAAAGTATATTTTTGCTAGACATAGATTTCTGGGTTGATAGTTTTATTTTACTTTCAACATTTTAAATATTTCAATTAATTTTCTTGCTTGTGTGGTTACTGATGAGAAATAAGCTGTAATTCTTATCCTATTGCTGTGTAAATAACCACGCCTCTCCCTGGGTGCTTTCAAGTTATAGTGTGTCTCTCTTTCTGTCTCTGTCTCTGTCTCTCTCTTTCTCTCTCTACTTTTCATCTGTTTGAGTATGATATGCCATAATACAGTGGGGTTTTTGTTTGGTTTAGTTTTGTTTAGTATTTATTCTGTTTGGCATTTCTCTAAGCTTCTTGGATCTGAGGTTCAGTGTCTGTCACTAACTTTGAAAATGTCTCATCCATTATTTTATCAAATATTTCTTCTGCCTCATTCTCTCTTCTTCTGGGTTTCCAGTTATGTGCATGTTACACCATTTAATATTGTCCCACAGGTCTTAGAGGCTCTATTCTTTTTTCTTTTTTACCTTTTTTCTATTTACAGTTCAGTATTTTTATATTTGGTTACATTCTCTTCTAGCTCATTGATTCTTTCCTCAGCTGTGTTGAGTCTGCTAACAAGTATGTCAAAGGTAGTCTTCATTTCTGTTGTATATTTTTTTATTTCTAGTGTTTCCATTTGATTCTTATATTTTCAATTTCCATACTGAAAGTGCCCATCTGATCTTGCATTTTGTCCACCTTTTCCATTACTGCCTTTTACATATTAATCATTACTTTGTATTTCCTCTCTAATAACTTCAACACCTGTGTGATAACAGTTTCTTGTTCTGATGATTGCTTTCTCTTTCAAGATTGTAATTTTTCTTTCCTTTTGGTATGCCTAGTAGATTTTTACCAAAAGCTGGACATATTGCACAGGATTGAAGATACTGTGGTAAATGTAGGATTTTCTTGGAGATAAACTTGTTTCCTTTAAGCCTTTTAACGTGTAGATTTGTGTTAATATAGGCCGGTTTAGACCTGTGTTTGAACATAATTTTTGTTGCTCTAGTAACCAGAGTGAAAATTTGTTATTGTTAATGGCACCAGAAACTTCAAATTCCTCTTATTTGTGCCAATATTTGGACTTGTGCCTTACATTTGTGCTGGTCTTTAGAGTATCTGTTTCTTTCATTTCTTTCAGTTGTATTCCATTTTTATTTGTACTCAAGTTTTTTTTAGTGTGGCTGTGGGAGTGATGAAAAAGAGTGAGACTGGTGTTTTAATTACTGACAGATTTTGGAGTCTGGGTCTCAGGGGTGTGGCCTTCAGAAGAGTCTTATCCTTCTTTAGATGTGAAGCTTCTCTTTTTTTAATTGTTTCCATTCTTTTCTCCTGCATGCAGTGGTTATCCACCAATGTCTTTTAGCTATGGGTTTGAAGTACATCACCTTGCAGATTGAGGGTTTTCTCTTTTACCTAGGGGTGATTAAAATAAAAACGTTTTGGGGTAAGATTTTGGTGATGTCTTCATGTTCTTCTTCTGGTTACAATGATGCTCCACTAGTGTGCTCAGAGTATAAACCTCCTTGTTCTTCTTCCTACAGGTTAAGCCTTTTATTCATCTGCTGTTCCCCCTTCCCCAGGCAACACCATGGGGAGGGGGAGGGGGAGGGGGAGGGGGAGAAGGAAGGGAGAATCCTTTCTATGGATTCTCCATAGTTCTCTGTAATTATCATGAAATTCCTGAAAGAAAAACAAGCAACATTGAACCCCCTATGAATGTGACATCCTAAACTTCATACTCTCATGCTAGCCCACACTCGGCCTTAGTCAAAACATCTGATTTAATCTTCTACTGACTTAAATGCATCTTGTGGCATCTTCCCAAGGGAAGAAAATGCTTGGAGCTTGTTTCTCTCCAAAGGCACCTATCTCCAAATTTCAGGATGGTCATTTGACTTACAGCTTTAGTCTCTAATAGGTCAAGAAAATTTTGGTTTTCATAGTTTCCCACTTTCTAACTTTCTACATCTCTAAACTAAAATCAGGAGCCTAAAAAATTACTTATTTTAATTTAATTTTCATTAAATTATCATATATTAAAAGTATTTTGTTTTATTTTGGTGTGTAGATCTGAGCGTTTGTACATATTTGTATAACCACAACCACAATAAAGATACAGAACAGCTTCATCACTCCCAAAACTCCCTTGTACTATAGCTTTGTAGTGACATCATCTTCCTGGCCATATTCTTTCTCAACAACTATTCTGTTTATTATCACTATAGCTTTTACTTTTTGAGAATCTCAAATAAGAGGACTCATATGCCATGCAATTTCTTTTTTTTTTTTTTTTTTTTAATTTTTTACAGTACGCGGGCCTCTCACTGTTGTGGCCTCTCCCGTTGCGGAGCACAGGCTCCAGATGCACAGGCTCATTGGCCATGGCTCACGGGCCTAGCCTCTCTGCGACATGTGGGATCTTCCCGGACCGGGGCACGAACCCACATCCCCTGCATCGGCAGGCGGACTCTCAACCACTGTGCCACCAGGGAAGCCCCTATGCAATTTCTTAAGATTGGCTTTTCTCATTCAAAATTATGACTTTGAGGTTTGTGCAATTTATTGAATTTATTGAATCTTTTCTTTTTACTGTAATTAGAATTCCACTGTATGTATGTGTCACTGTTTATTCACCATTTGAAGGATATTTAGGTTGTTCCAGCGTTGGGCAACCAAAAATAAAGCTGCTATGAATATTTGTGTACCTAAGTTACTTGTAAATATTTTTAAACACCAAATTTACCCTCACTAGAAAAACATAGCTTCATCACTGAAAGCATTCCAAAATTGTAGAAAAATTATGATTACAGAAAAAAATCAAACACACTAGCTACATATCTATTTAGTACCTCAAAGGAAAAACTTATGCAGAAGTATATAAATCAGTATGTATTTATAAAGCCACTATTAATACGACATTAGAGTCTAATACTGCATGCCAAATGGTACTCTTGGCTGCAGCAAAAAATGGTTCCACGTTGGTTCCATCAATGAGTTCTTACTTGGATTTTGTAAATTACACATGTATTCTTTTCCTGATGGTTTCCAGTATTACTGCCTGATGCCAAAGTAGCCTCCTTTCCTTTAGTCCCATTATCAAAGGAACCAGACTAAAATCAGGAGTCTCCTACCCATTAGAGTTAGTCCACAGATAAGAGTCAGACCTTTATCTATTGTGTACATAACTGAAGAAAAATAATATAGTGCATTATGAGTGGTTTTAAAATCCTGCTCATTCAAGTAAGGGAGAGAGAATACCCTATTTCTCTTCCGGAAGCAGACTCATAGGACACTAATATATTTCTTCCAAAATAAATAATCTGGGCTTCCCTGGTGGTGTATTGGTTAAGAATCCACCTGCCAATGCAGGGGATACAGATTCGATCTCTGGTCTGGGAAGATCCCACAGCCGCAGATCAACTACGCCCTTGCTCCACAACCACTGAACCTGCGCTCTAGAGCCCACAAGCCACAACTACTGAGCCCACGTGCCACAACTACTGAAGTCCCACATGCCGCAGATCAACTAAGCCCGTGCTAGAGCCTAGAGCCCATGCTCCGCAACAAGAGAAGCCACCACAATGAGAAGCCTGCACACCGCAATGAAGAGTAACCCCTGCTCACCACAACTAGAGAAAGCCCGTGAGCAGCATCAAAGACCCAATGCAGCCAAAAATAAATAAATAAAATAAATAAATTTATAAAAAATAAAAAAACAATCTTTGCAAAATCCACATCCACACGTTCAAACCATCTGTCTCTATTTTTTGTTCAGCCATTTGACTGATTCCTGGACACTAACTGAAGTTACTGATACTCACTCAAAATATCACATTTATTATATGGTAGTCCTTCAATAGAAGCTTTTAACCTAACAATTCTATCTTACAAGGTTGGCAGCAGCAGTTATAGTCACAGTCACCCAGAGTTATAGCTGTAGCCAGCAAAGGAATGGTCCAGGTGTCTAAGCTTTCACATCCACAGCCATAGCCCAAGACACCACCATAATTGCTCTTAGTAGCTCATTTGGGCAGGAGTAAAAAAATGAAAATAATCTGTTGAAATAAATGAATGGAAGCAAAAGCCATGTTTGCTTACAATTTTTTTAAACTAAGTGTGTTTCTTATTAAAGAAATGAAACATAATGGTCATTTATTGCTAAGTCCTATAAACATCACATTTTTATTTAAAATAAAATAAACAACTCAGTTAAACATCACAATTCCATGATTAGGAGCCACCTCTAGTTAACTGTCAAAACCATATGAGAGGGCTTCCCTGGTGGTGCAGTGGTTGAGAGTCTGCCTGCCGATGCAGGGGACACGGGTTCATGCCCCAGTCCGGGAAGATCCCACATGCCGCAGAGCGGCTAGGCCCGTGAGCCACGGCTGCTGAGCCTAGGCGTCCAGAGCCTGTTCTCCGCAACGGGAGAGGCCACAACAGTGAGAGGCCCGCGTACCGTAAAACAAAACAAAACAAAAAAACATATGAGACAGGCACTGAACACAATTTGCAGAGGGAAAAATGAAAGCATATAGAGATTAACTTGCTCAAGTTCACAGAGTTAGGGAGTAGTGAGCCCAAATGTGAATCTATCAGGCTAATGGTGACCTTGCAGTCTGCAGTTTACTCTGTCAAGTCCGTTTCTGGTAACCAGTTATCAGATAATCATGACAGTAATTCTGTAGAAACCAGAGAACAAACAACAAATTGTATGATAGTCACCATACACAGAGGCACATCCATATACCAGTCTACGGAAGCTGCCGCATCCATCTCTACACTCATAACCCAGAACTCCTTAGTAATTTCTATTGTAGCTCATGATGTTAGGAGCTAAGGATTTAGTTTGATAGGGTTGTCTACATAGGGTAGGTGAAGAAAGATGTGGAGAAAAGTATACATAATCTAAAAAAGCTGAAATCTTTTTGGCAATGAAAATTTGGGGAAAGATCTTGATTTACATCATTAATTTGAACAACTAGTGAAAAATCACAAACTCATTCTCTGAAATCAATTATAAGCTGCCTTGGGCTAAGACCTCTGCTTTTGCTGATGAGGCTGTTTCACTGTACATATTTATGGGAGGATATAAATTAAACCACAAGTTCTCTAATGGGCAGTTATAAATGGCTGTCTAATCGTCAGTTTAAACACACTCTATTCTAAATCAAAGTCATCATTTTCTCTTCTTAAATCTCTTTCAGTTATAGGAAGAGATGCTTAGAATTGTGGAAAGAATTTTAAGACTGAAATCAAGTCTTATGTTGAATTATCTGTTTCTATTCAATTACCTACTAATTACATGATCTAAATAAAGTAATGTTAAACATAGAATATTGATCACTATTCTTGGTTAAACTTTGCCCCCCCCAAAGATGTATTCAAGATGTAACCTGCCCCTTCATACCTGTGGATGTGACTTTATTTGAAAATTGGGTCTTTTGCAGAATTAACCATCTTGAGATGAAGTCCAGATCATTAGGGTGGGCCCTAATTCAATGCTATTATTTAATGACTGTTGTCCCGATAAGAAGGGGAAATTTGGACACAGAGACAGACATTTATAGAAGAAGATGTAGAAACACAGAGGGAGAACACCATGTGATGATGCTGGGAGAGATTGGAGCTATACAGCTGCAAAGAAGGGATGCCAACATCTGCCAGCACATCACCAGAAACTAGGAAGAGGCAAGAAACGATTCTCCTGCAGGTTTCAGAGGGAGTGTGGTCTTGCTGACACCTTGATTTTGGATTTCTAGCCTCCAAAACTGTGAAAAATAAATTTCTCTTGTTTTAAGACACCCAAGCGCTGGTACTTTTTTACAGCAGTCCTAGGAAATTAATACAATCACCTACTGTGTCTTATGCACCATAATATACTAATTTGCTTGCATGCATGTGTGTGTAGTGTAGAGTAGGTTTATTTTAAAACAGTATTTTAAAATAAAAATTATCATCAGATTTTATTAATTAAAAATATATCAGAAAAGTTAAGAAACTTGTCTTATATCATACAATTAGTCAGTAGTAAAGAGAGGATATAAATCCAAGTCTCTTTGCTCACAGACCCATATTTTTCCCAATATTCTAACTACTTTTTAGAGTGGTTTGAAGATTTTTTATACTTTTAAAAAGAAACGTTTTATACTTCACTTCCTATGTTTTGAAATATTATGAAAATCAAACAATAAAAAATATATAAAACACCTTGCAAAATATCTCACACATAGTAGGTCAGAAATTTTAATTACCTCCCCCTTTCTCACTAATCAGTTCTTTTATGAAACAGATATTTATCGAGCTCATGTTATATGAATGCTAAAAGCATTTACACTTTTAGCATTCCTAGAATAGTCAACTGTTGGATAGAATAACCCATTCAAAATCCTCAAGATTCATTTTCACTTTTAGTCAGTAAATTCCATCACTCACCGAAGGACAAACTTGCCTCAGATACCTCTGGCCTTTAATTAGTATTTTGGGAAGAGTTTTAATCATAGAGTTAATTTTTATATGAGAGAACTATTCAGGTTTTTTTTCCTCTTGGGTCAGTTTTCATAAATTTAATTTATTACAAGAATAGACATTTGAGTTCAAGATAAATAGTTTTTGCTTCTATTTTAGATTTTTTATTTTACAAAATATTTTAAATATACCAAAAAGAAGAAAGAATAAATATTACAACAAATATTATCTACTTAACAATTGTTAATATTTTGATATAATTCTTTCATGTTTATTTTCTCAAGAGTTCTAAAATAATTTACTGCAAGCTAAAGTTTTTCCTTATCATTTTGCTTTGAAATTAACAAGATAATTTCCAAGGAATAATGAATTTTTAAAAATACACTAAAATTTGATTATCATCACAGAGCCTCTTCACCTTTAGACATAGAATTCCTGTGTTTGGCCAGCAAAGAAAAAGGTAGATATTGATAATGAGGAGGAAGAGGAGAATGATAAAATAAAGGAGAAGGAGATGAGGAAAAGGAGAAGGAAGAGGTAAGGTGAAGAAGAAAGGAAAAAGAAGAAGGAGGAAGAGATAATTATGAAATAAGACATACTGGTAAATTTCTAGCTATAAGAAGAAAACATAAGAAGAAAACGTTGCCATGGTTGATGATTGTATTAATACATCACAGCAAGTTTAATGTGATTAAAAAAATTGAAGCTTAAAACACAGTTACTGGGCTTCCCTGGTGGCACAGCGGTTGAGAGTCCGCCTGCCGATGCAGGGGACATGGGTTCGTGCCCCGGTCCGGGAAGATCCCACATGCCGCGGAGCGGCTGGGCCCGTGAGCCATGGCCGCTGAGCCTGCGCGTCCGGAGCCTGTGCTCCGCAACGGGAGAGGCCACAACAGTGAGAGGCCCGCATACCACAAGAAAAACCACCACCAACAACAAGAAAAACACATTTACTATGTCAGAAAAAGTTTATTATTAGACATCGGATGCTAAAAGGCAAAGACTTGCTAGAGTAGATAATGACTCTTCATCCTATATAGAAGGAGAATCCCTGAGAGCATCACTAATCAAACACCAACATCTGGTTCATCAAGTTGTCTTCACATTAATGTCAGAAACCAGGTGGTCCAAATAACAGTTTCATTAACAAGACAGGATAAATGAAGCAAGCAGGTTATGGAATAAAGTTTTCTAGATGGATCAGAGTCTCACAGAAGACAAAGTCCACAAATTGTAAATCTTCATATAATTGTTCAGTAGAAGCCAGAACACCAGTATCTTCTATAGTAACATGGATGGTAGCAGCCATATCTGTAGCTTCCATAACCACAGCCGTAGCCCAGCCTGCAGAACGTGCCACATCCACAGCCATAGCCATAGCCCAGGCCACCAAATTCTCCACAGTTGTAGCCCAGGCCTTGGCAGTAGTTGCCGTAGTAGCTCATGGTGTCAGGAGTGGTGAGTCTGACTTGGTATTGTAGGTCAGCTTTGTGACTGTGACTGCGCAAGAGCATTTACATATGCTGGTGGGTGTGGAAAGCCACACTTCTAAATATCACCCAATAGAGCACATTTGAAAACTATGTCAGTTATCTTGTTTCCTAACTTCACACGATGCCTTCCACTTGTTTCGTGACTCCTTATTTAAAAGTTATGTGACACATTTTATTTTCTGTTTTATTTGAATTCCTATAAAATTATTTCACTGTTAATAAGAAACTATTGTGTTTATAATCCCCAAACTTGTTTGGGTTTCTGAGTTTCAAGCTCCATAAACAAATTTCTATAAGCTTCCATTCTTCAAATTGCATCACATAAGATTGCATTTACCCTCTAATTATACCCTTCCCTTTGCTGTTCCATGGCTGTTGACTCTTTTCTAAATTATGGGTGTTATCTTTCTTCTCTGAAGAATTCACATAAATTGAACCATAATTTTCTCCAAAATACTAGCCCTATGAAAAATGACAATCAACTATGATGTATGTCTTAAAACAAAGTGCTTTTAAAGTCAGCTGAGAACCCCATTTAGTAGTGCAGTGATGTCATTTAATTTTTTTTTTACATCTTTAT
The DNA here is from genome assembly GCA_004363435.1 of Platanista minor. Classification (NCBI taxonomy): domain Eukaryota; kingdom Metazoa; phylum Chordata; class Mammalia; order Artiodactyla; family Platanistidae; genus Platanista; species Platanista minor. Next base: position 35,583 of record RJWK010005941.1, read on the forward strand.
TGGAGTATAATTGCTTTACAATGGTGTTAGTTTCTGCTTTATAACAAAGTGAATCAATTATACATATACATATGTTCCCATATCTCCTCCCTCTTGCGTCTCCCTCCCTCCCACCCTCCCTATCCCACCCATCCAGGTGATCACAAAGCACCGAACTGATCTCCCTGTGCTATGCAGCTGCTTCCCGCCAGCTATCCATTTTACGTTTGGTAGTGTATATATGTCATTTAATTTTTAAAAGAGCCACAAACTGATGGCAAAGGAATTTCTCAATCATCACATTTCAGGTACAGTAAGCATGCTTGGTATATACCATTGAAGATTGCATAAGAAGAGCTCCTCCTAATCACTATAAGTAGCTTAGCTCCCTACCCCCAACTATATTCTTATTCCAGATACTAAATTCCATATTATCATAAGATCATAAAATTTCAGGATTCAGAGAAACTTGGGGTACCGTTTATTTGTGGCCTTTATTTTATAAACAAGTGAGAAACTTGCAACTCAGACAAACAATTATACAACAATGATCTTTATTGACAGTTGAGGACTAAAACCTTAGTTCATCAGGTAAATTTGAAATTTCCACACTGCAGGTTAGGGAGTTTATTTTCCCATAGTGCACAGCTGCCTTATATTTTTGTTTATTCCACTGTTTATTCCCACTATCATTAGGTATAGATGCAAGTGACCTGAAACCAGTATATTCAGCTTGTCCCACTTTAAAAAGAAAAAATCTCAAGATAATTGAATATCACAAAGAGTATAGATGATTTTTGAACTTCCTTTACACTTACTACACTGGTTTCCCCTACCATTTAATTAAGAGTACAGTGTGATTAGGTGTTTATATATTTCTATATTGATGGAACTTTCAAACTAAAAACTGAAGGGAATTATTAGTGGTAAACAACTGCTCTATTTGAATCTACTTTAGCTGGAAGAATTTAGTTTCAATGAAACTTAAGGTAATTTTTTTTTTTTTTTTTTTTTTTTCTGGTACGCTGGCCTCTCACTGTTGTGGCCTCTCCCGTCGCGGAGCACAGGCTCCAGATGTGCAGGTTCAGAGGTCATGGCTCACGGGCCCAGCCGCTCCGCGGCATGTGGGATCTTCCCGGACCGGGGCACGAACCCGCGTCCCGTGAATCGGCAGGCAGACTCTCAACCACCGCGCCACCAGGGAATCCCTAAGGTAAATTTTTTAAAAGACTATTGTCTTTGGTCCTGGTCATAACCCAATAAGACCAGTCATTTTGCTTTATCCTCAATAACAGAGGTTCTCATGCGATTCAACCTAGGAATTACTTCCTATGTTCTTCTGCTTCAGCTCCTAAAAGAGAAGCAAATCTCCAGCCCTAAATTTTGTCTGTACATGAAACACCAAGTTATCTGCCTCCTCTTCTCATTCTCAGCCTTCACTGCCTCCTACCTAGCACAGAAGGGACCAAACACTCCCCCATTCACTCTATGACTCACACTGGTTCCTGTAGAAAGACACTCTTTCCAGTCTTTTGTTCTTGTGAGATACTACTGCCCTCGCATCTTAAGATTTTGACAAATATCCATGTTAAGGAATCATGTTATTTCTTATAACAGTGATTTATTTAGTCTTTAATCCGTATATGCTTTTTAACTATATTCATATGAAGTCAGTCTTATTCTGTGGTTTTGAAACAACTGTGGAAAAATTGAACAAACTGTAATGGGTAAGGAGAAAATCCAATTCCCTCAAAATGTCTTGCAACTCAGTAGACTCTGGACATCAGCCAATTTGTCAAGGTAATAATACATAAGCTTTCTTTTTCCCATCGTTGTACCTCCAACAGCTGCAAAGTAAGTGCAAGAACTTGTAAGCAATTTAAAAATTGCCACAGATCTTTGGTGATCCAGAAAAAAGAAATTTTTTGGATGGTTCTCGATGGAGAGTACACATGTAAATGACACATTGGTAGGAAAACAACCAGACTGGATACTTCTAGACCTCGTGTGTCATGTATACTTTCATTTTTAAAGTAAACTATGGTAATAGATAATATTTAATAAGCAATTAATAAGAGCCAGGCACTATCTGAAGATTTTTAATTTTAAGATTTTTTTTTTTTTGACGCGGACCATTTTTAAAATCTTTTTATTGAATTCGTTACAATATTGTTTCTGTTTTGTTTTGTTTTTTGGCCCCGAGGCATGTGGGGTCTTAGCTCCCTGACCAGGGATCGGACCCACACCCCCTGCATTGGAAGGCAAAGTCCTAACCACTGGACTGCCAGAGAAGTCTCCTACTATCTGAAGTTCTTTACATGTATTGAACTCAAACTCAAAACAATCCTTTGTAGTACTATTACTATCCTGGTTAATTTTCTGCACAGGGTCACACAGTTAATCAGTGGCTGAGAGGAGCTTCAAACCAGTTTTCTGGCTCAAGAACCTGTGTTTTTTGAGCTCACTGTGTGGTTCATACAGGATACTGTCTCTATTGTCAGGTAAGGGTAAAGCTGTTTGACCTTCAGAAGGAGCACAACTTCAGAGAAAACTCTTAAACGTTTAAACAAGAAATACTTAAACTATTTAAGCAAACTATAATTGCTTTCAAAAAGAAATAAAAAATAAATGTTTTAAATATTATGTTCTAAATCTACTTTAGTTGACTTAATAAAGCAAAGCATGCTACTCATAGCTTAGCTTTTCTTAATTCTATAGACACCCCATCATGAGTATTGATTAATGTAATATTGGCATTTAAAAATATCTAAGGGAGTTGTTAGCCTGCTGAAGGCAGCCTGCGCAACCCTTTGGGGTTTATCCATTCAACAAATATCTACCTAATGATCACTATTTCTCAGGCATTAATATACTCAGGGTAAAAAAGGAAAACTAGTCCATGGACTTCATGGAGGCTACATCCTGGCAGAGGATGAGATATTAAAGCATTGATATACAAGTATTATATAACTAGTGGACTTTGTGCAAAAAAAAAAAAAGAATAGAAAATGAAATAAACAAGGAGCTCTCTTTGGAGGTCTGGGCAGTTGTCTCGCCTGTGGTATAGTCTGGAACATAATCATGGGATATTGACTTGTTGGAAGACTGGGTTATTGTCCTTTAGCTAAATGTCTACAGAGCACTGTGTGATTCCAGATTTGTCATTCTACCTCTCTTGCTTTTTCATTGTTAGCTCTTGATATTTTCAAGTGATTTGACACAACAAAATGATTTGTTTCTGTTAAGCAGAAACTTCTCCTGCTGCTTCATCCTTCTGCACTTGAAAACTGTGCTTTCTCTTTTATCTATGTGTTCTATTTTAATATGATATTTTTAATAGTTTTCATTATTTTCCTATTTCTTTATTGATCTTTCTCTTCAAAATGTCAGTGGGACTTATATTAAAAACACACTTCTCTCCTTGGGTTTGTGTTGCATCTCACGAAATTGTAAATTGTCCCTCTAGAAACATTTACTGAGTACCCAGTATGGTTCAGACACAGGCTATACCTTGAGTATACATCACTGAATAATGCACCCTCTTACTCCCCGCTTCAAAGAATACCAGTAGTATAACTTTCCAAATGTCACCTCTTTGGTTATCCTTTTTCCCTTCATACAATCCACAGTATTTTTAGGAATTTCTATGTCTATGACTAGAATAACAGTACAGGGAGTTTCATGTCTTAGTACTGGCTGAAAAATATCATTTATCACATACATGCACACCTTATATTTAAATTAAAAAATATATTAATAAACATAAGTAATGAAATATATTAGCAAATTAATTACTTTGCATTTACTCTTCATAGCTGAAAAAAAAATCATCACCTCGTAAAACTCTGATGATTAACTACATCACAAATATGTTTCCTCTCATCCCAACTGAATACTCAATTCTGCCCATAAACCTATGTTTATTGGACCTTCCCCCATATCCACAGTCATGCCAAGATCTGTCTGTCTTTTAGAACACCTTCTCACTCTCTTATTCTCTCACTCTTGGCTACCACCTCTTCATTTCCCAGAGCAGTCACCATCAGACAGTAACTGGCAACTCCCCACATTCTCTCTCTCATCAGCACACTTACTCTCTTTGAAACTTACCTCAAATTCAATATGTGAAAATTTTTTTAAAGACAAAAGACACCAATCATCTTCCCTTTCACCCACCATGTGGTCAATGGTTTTGTTTTGTTCCTCTCTTCCTTACTGTTTCTATGTTGGCTCACAACTTCAAAAATCGCCAGGTTTCAAAGCCAGGAACCTGGATTTATACCTGAGTCCAACTTCTTTTTCTGCTTCCTCCAGATTCAAATTAATTGTCATTCCTTCAACAAATAACAGAGAACATTTACCTACTTATCTTGGAAACAAAGTAGTACAAAGAAAAGCAAATCCCCCATCCCCAGGGAGCTAACATTTTACTGGGGGAGATAGACCATCAACAAATACAGACTTAATTTAGTCATTCACCAAATATTTACCAAATGGCTACTTTGTGCTCAATATTTTTTTTAGGCCCTGGAAAAGATATTTCACAGTAGTAAACAAAGCTGACAAGAGCCATGTATTCCAGAAGCTTACATTCTAGTGAGGAGTAGGGCAAATGACCCAGCAATCAGGCAATCAATGAAAAGAGTATGTTATGTAGTGATAGTGGTAACTGCTAAGGACAAATTATAAAGCAGAGGTGGGAAATAGACAATGACCAATGGGGGAACTGAAGTTGTAGATAGATTGTGAGGGAAGACCGATCCTAAGTAAGCGTCTTCTAAGTGAAGACTGGAAAGGTGAGAACATGAGCCAAGTAAGGCTACCTGAGGGAAGAGCATGGCAGGCAGATGGTACTGAAAGCACTCTTAGCAGCACCATTTAAGAAATAATTTTACACAAATACCTAAGGAGGTTATAGCAGGGCTTTGGGGTTGTTCTGAATCGGGTGGGAGGTGGTTGTTCAGGGTAGTATGAGAACATGTCTCTTGGTTAGACAGCATGTTAAGCTGGCTCCCCAAACCATCCCCTTTCCTGGTGTACACATCCTGCACTGCTCCCACACTGTGAATATAATGAGTTTTACTCCTGTGATCAGGCTATTTCATACAACACAGTTAAGAAAGAGAGATATAAAAAAAAAAAAAAAAAAAAAAAAAAAAAAAAAAAAAAAAAAAAAAAAAAAAAAAAAAGAAAGAGAGATAATCTGGTTGGGCCTAACCTAATCATAAGATCCCTACAGGAGTAGAGTTTGCTCTGGCTGGTAGCAGAATAAGAAGTCATAGGCTCAGAGCATGAGGATTTGACATGTCTTTACTGGCTTGAAGGTGGAGGGGCCCATGTGGCCAGGCATGTAAGTGACCTCTACTTATTCAGAGTAGCCTTTAGCTGATAGTCAGTATAGAAATGGGGACCCAATCTTACAAACATAGGAACTGGATTCTGTCCACACCAGTATGAGCTTGGGAACAGACTCTTCCCCAGAGCCTCCAGACAAGAACTCAGCCCAGTTTATCCCCTTATTTCAGCTTTAGGATACTCTGTGCAGAGAACCCAGGGACACATTGACCAAGATCCCACCCACAGAAGTGAGAGCAAAGAAATGGATGCTCTTTTAACTTGATAAATGTATGGTTATTGTTAAGCAGCCATAGAAAACTAATATAGTATCTTAACCTTTCTATCCTGAATGCTTTTAACACTCAAATTCCTAAAATTAAGTCATAGCAATAGTCCTAAACTTCATCATCTAAGTTTTGTCACATTTACAATTCAGAAGGGTTTCAGGAAGAATTGAGAAAATAATATCATGGCAAATTTGGAATATTATGCACATTATTATTAATTTCAAAAGTAAATGTATTGGAGGTTGAGCTTCTAAGGACCTGCTTTCTGACTTTTAGCATAGCTACAAAATCAGTACCGCTTTAATGCCACATTCCATCTGTCAAACTTCAAATGAGTACACTGCTCTTTACCCAAAGAAAGTTTTCTCCTCTGTACAGATCAGTAAACCAAAGTTAAACAATTTAGCTTTTGGTCTGGTTATGTCATTTAATGTGACATTGAATAGTTTGTTAAAATTTATTTTGAAAACTGGGATCAAAATGGCTGTGTAAATCAAAAAGCTGTTGTAAATATTACTGAAGAAAACATAGGAAAGTGCTTTGAAAATACAATATTCTTTTTTTATGCATATTTTTATTTTTTTGGAAGTGTTGGGTCTTCGTTTCTGTGCGAGGGCTTTCTCTAGTTGTGGCAAGTGGGGGCCACTCTTCATCACAGTGTTCGGGCCTCTCACTATCGCGGCCTATCTTGTTGTGGAGCACAGGCTTCAGACGCGCAGGCTCAGTAGTTGTGGCACACGGGCTTAGCTGCTACGCGGCATGTGGGATCTTCCCAGACCAGGGCTCGAACCCGTGTCCCCTGCATTGGCAGGCAGATTCTCAACCACTGTGCCACCAGGGAAGCCCAGAAAATACAATATTCTTTACTAAGTAAGAATATCCTTAAGTGATATTTCACTTAAAGAGAATCCAATGAAAGCCTAAAGCAGTATATTCCTGATTAAAATCTATGACCATCAAACTAACGCCTTTCTGATACAATTGGTTCTAGAACTTTAATCTTCTTTAAACTTATAATGGTTACAAACCAGGGCACTGATTCTTCTAAGTTATCTCTCTTCGATTTCATATTCCCACTTGCAGCAATTCCTAGATAACTGCTACCATTATTTTTGATGATGGTTATCACCTATGAAGTTGGAAGAGCTTCTCAGGCAATCTAACTCCACCTTCCAATTTCTAGTTTCTAAATGAAACTCTCCTGAAAATGTTGAATAAGTACATGTGTACGAGAGAAAACTGCATCTAGTTATTGATTATGGGGAAACAAACTGCTGAAAGAATCAGGCTAACACAAACACTATGCCCAACACATTCTAAATCCTCCCTTCTGGTATATTTCTTTAATACTAAGCTCGGGCAGTATCTTGTTGGGGGGAACTTTCACTGACAACACAGACTTGATTGAATGTCCCACCTATGGGGTCCAATTGCTCCCAATACATAAATCTTTCTTAAAAGTCAATACAGAGAATTGTAATTATATATTTATTATTTGAATTTCCATCTGACCAGTAAATTCATCAATATCCCTGGAAACTTTTTTATGTCTTTCTACTGCTTATACTTAGTACAGATTGGGCACAATGTGATGATAATTACTCTAGGGTGGATAGTTGAATAAATGCATGATTGCATCTGTCATCGGAAGTGCGAGCGTGACATCACCAAGCACAGCAAAAGTTAATAAGTTAAAGCTCTTGTTGACAATTAGCAGCCTTTTTCTTAGCTGTCCAACACTAGTTCATCTAATAATATTTTGAAATGTGGGCTAATGTATAATTATTTTGTACAGTTCATAAAAACTTTGGTATTGGCCCCTTGAACTACTGCATGTGACATGCTCTATCTTATGTCTAAAATTTGTTACCAGTGTCTGTTCCTACTATTTATGAGTCAACAGCTGAAGGCATGCATTATCAATATTTTTTCGTAAGCAGAGACAATGCTTCGTTTGTCATGATCATCTTATGTTCTTGAAAGAAATTAAATATAGCATCTTTCAGGATTTCTCCCCCTTTTGCTGGATTTCATGTATTCTGTCTTTAATCGGTTCGGTTTATAGACTCCAAAGCTAAGGATGTCACTGTCATATATTAATATACAAGTAGGTAAATGGTTGACCGATTTTGAATGAAATAGCTTGAATGAAGTTGTCTTTCAAAAGCTGTCATTCATTCAAAGACATCTTAAAAGAAATTTCTTCCTGATAACTGAAAAAAAAAAAAGTACTTCAGAGATGCAGTAGAGTTCCATACAATCTCCGTTTTTGCAGGGTTTTATTACCAATGAAGCAAGTTGAATAAAAGGTGAATATAACATCTGGAGATACAAAGAATAGGTAAACAGAACAGCCAAAGACAATGCAAGCAGTTCTGGAAGCCTAGAAACAGAAATGAGTATTAACACACCCACACACCATACACTGGGACTTCTGGCCCTTTAAATAGAATCAATCACAGACCCAATTACCTAAGTATAATTAGTTTGATTATCAAGGGAGTAAACCTAATCAAGGTAGGACATTTTGAGGAGCAAAGTTCTACAGTATGACTAGTGTCTCTTTGGGCACTCCATGTAAGGACTTGCTGAGACATGTATCCAAATATAACTTACAGCCCTGTGTACCCGAAAGAAAGGATGGCAACTTAGCAAACCAATTACTCTGTGATTCTGAAGGTTGTTTGAGCTCCTTCAACTGTTGTTTAAGCGAAGCCAAAAAAACAGCCTCAGTAGAAGAAATCCACTAAGAACACAGCTTCCAACAATACAAAAGAGTTAGGTCCTGCTTGGAAAGAGCAAAAGACAGCAGGATGTAGAATATAACACTGGCAAATGATGCAATAATGTTGCATAACGATCCCACTGTGAAGATATGAGGCTGGTTAAGAGCAGCTGCAGCTGCTTCGTTGATATACTTTTAACAAAATGTGAAAAGAATTGCTGGACAGTCTCTCTACCCTCATGGTTACATAGAATTACAGGTACAGCACCACTGTCGGAGCTTTCATGAAGAACACACACACAGATTGCACACAGACACATGCATAAACTCATGCTCAATGCCCATATGTATAGAAATCCTATTTATGAAGGACAGACAACTAGGACACATTTAAAATGCCAACCAAAGTACGTTTAATGAAAGTAAATTTTCACAGATCTCACATGAACAATTTGGAATGAGAGTTCTTCCAAAGTATGTATCCAAAAGTAGAATTATTGCCCAAAATGTAAATCCACCCCACTGCCCCAAATTAGAATTGCAAGTTCAGATGATTTTTATCAAGCCAGTCCTGGTGTGCTGAAATCTGAACATCTATCAAAGTGACCTAGGATTGGCTCATGATAATTTCATCTGAGAGAGGCACCAATGAAATGAAGTGTCCAGACAGTAGAATCAAGAAGAGGAAAATTGGCTGAAAGTTCTCAGTCATGTGTGAGGTTGAATGCAAGTTTTCTCAGTAAAAGCCAGAGGAGCAATATCTTCCATAGTAACACGGGCGGTAGCAGAAGTATCCGTAGCCACCATAGCCACAGCCATAGCCACAGCCATAGCCCAAGCCATCAAGGCCATAGCCCAGACCGCCATAGTAGTTGCCGTAGTAATAGCTCATCTTGTCAACAGTTGAAGATGTAGGTGAGAGCAAAGCTTTTGCTTGCAGAATATGAACTTCTCTGCTTCCTTGGGGCCTTTTATACACTCTGTAGTAGGTGTGACAAACCGCAAGCCACCATGCCCTGCATTTCATCAGCTAATTCACATGAAGACCAAGTCATTAACATTGTGTTCATTTAGAGGGGAGGCTCACACACATTAATGCTGAAATTCCTTTACTGCTGCCTCATAAATTCCTGAAGGTATATCGTATACTTTTAGCAATAAAAAAAAAAATTGCTATGCTTCATCTCTGTAACCAAGCATCAAGAGTTTGCATAGCTTGAAAGCCACACATATTATTCAAGCTTACCTTGAAATAAGAACATCACCCCTCTGCAGACTTGAAGAACAGATGCACAGAGACTCCAGGTCACCAGAAGATCCTATCATTTAATCACCAACATTTTCGTGACGTTTGTTTTGGCAGAGAAACCAAATGTTTAGATAAATACTGCTTTTGCTTTGTTTTACCTTTTTGACAGGATTGACTTTGACATTTGATTGTAAATAATGTTTGTAGGCTAATTTATAGTACTGTCGTTCTTACTGGTTTGTATGTTTTTATGTGATTATATGGTGTTCACTTTTATGAGCATCAACATTTCTTAAACATGAGATATCTACAACATGTTTTCCAGTAAAAAGTAAGTATGTATATAATTTTTGTGTGTGTACAGCATCTCTTTGTGTTATAGTTAGTGTAACACATGCATTATTTGAGGTCTATAGAATAAAATGTGTATATTGAGGGGTATTTTTAGTATAGTGATATCTAAAATACACTTCTCCTTTGTTAATTAATCACATACTGATTTAACTGATTTCCTCAATAGCTCCTAGTCAAATCTTATGTTCAGGAAAAGACACATTAAGAAGTATTTATCCAATACAGCGAAGATCACATAAAACATCAATAATACAATGTGAAGAGTCAATGATATTTTAAGTTCTAGACAAGGGATGGTAAATGTATAAAAATAATAAATAATGCTACACTCTCACTGAGTCCTGCCTGGCAAAATAGTCCAATAGTTTTTGGGGGATTTTTCTTGTTTGTTTGTTCCTTTATTGCCATATACAATATCCAATTACTGTACTATTTTTGTTAATAAAATGTTTCCACTTCTATCTAGTTGTTGCTGATGGTATAAAGAATGTTGATGGTATAAAGACTAATGGTATAAATATGGCAGGAAAGCTCTATTTACCATGGAAAGGATCAGGGTCTTTATGAGACAGAATTATTAGAGGCAAAACACATTAATTTTCTATGGATTGATATTTTTAAAATCATCTGATATTAAAAATCTAGATCCTTTTCTTGACACAATTCCAATAGTGATAATAATTGAAAAAGGTAAAGATATGTCTTTTTTATTAAATAACTCTATGAACATATTGCTAAAGGAAAGCTAATCCTTCTTTATTTTTTTGTTGTCCAAGAAGATTGCTTCAACTTAATGTACTATTAACTTGCATTATCAGTATTAAAACCATGTTTATACATTGTGAATGAACACTGGAATAAGGCAAGGATTTCCACAATTACCACTGTTATTGATCATCTTTATGTAGAGGGTGTCAATGCATCTGGAAAAGAAAATAAACCGAGAGATGATATAGTGGAATGTAAATATCATTATAAAATTTATCATATGGACACATTTGGAAAACACAAGAGAATCAAATCAACTACTTTTGAGAGTAAAAATTATATGGAAAGTTATAAAATAAACATTACTCAAAGACTTTCATGCATATGAACAAAGCCTTTTAGAAAGTATAATTGGATGATAGCTTATTCAAATTTCAATAACAATGTCAAATAGAGAAAAGGATTTTTCATGAAATGTGCATAACACTTGTGAAAAACTTTATGGAAGGATATAGAAGACTTGAATGAATGAAGATTTATGCCATCCATTGTAAGAGAATATAAAATACAGAAATGATCACTATCTTTCCAGTTTAATTCATAAAAATAATAGGATCCTAATCAATATCATAGAGTGATATTTGGTGAACTTTCCAAAATTATCTTAATATTTATCTGAATAAAGAAGATAGTGTTCCACATTAGAACTTTTTCAGTTGATATAAAAGTATGGAAAAGAAAACAACATGGCACCATCATTAGAATTAATAGTTTATGAGAATACAATAAAACGTCCAATTTATCATTATGCTTATTTCTTAGTGTTATATTTAGGAATTTTACAAATACAAAGTATTATTCATATAATTGAATTTTGGTCACCTTTTGTGGTATACTTTTTAAGTACAAAAATAATGTTAACTTTACAAAATGTATTTTCATGTTGGTCTATCTGATCTTTGAACATCTAGAAAAAAATACTTTGGAAAGATTTATTGGGAATATTTTTACTTCCTTTCATAATTATTGATCAAATTAAACTGTCCATTCCTTTTTGAATTATTTATGGAATAAAACATGACTGTTATTCAGGCATTTTCAATTTCTTAGCATTCAACCTGAATGCTGTTGTGCTATTATCTAAAGAGAAAAAAACCCTTCTGTTGCTATGTTATATCTTCTTGCTCATGTTTAATTTCATTACACAAGAAACACACACACACAGAGACACAACATTTACATCACAAGGTTTTCTCCTATTTTCTTGATTTTTCCAGACTACTGATCAATTTATTACCCCTACAAATCTTCTATGCTCTAATTTTTTAGCATTTGCTTTGATTTTTATTTTTTCTTCTTACATATTTTATAATTGCCTTTTTAGCCTTTTCCTAACTTTTGAACTATACAAATATGTCTTGCTAAATCCTAAACATTTAAAGCTCTGCAAATGTTTCATTTTATATGTTGAGATACAAATTTAGATTTTCATATGCAGGTCTCATTTTCTAAATGTTTTATTCTCTTATTTTTTTAACACATTATTTCATTAAAGTACATATTTCAGTAAAGTTTTTATTAAGTTAATCTCTAGTTTTCTAGCATCATGAATTGACAATAAAAGCACAATTTATTATTTTTGTAAATTATTGAGCTTTTTCTGAAACAGAATATGCTTACTGTTTTTCTAAATATTCAACAAATATGTTAAAAAGAACCTATAGTTAAGAACATTACTATTTTTCTATAGCATCAATTGTATTTTTCGCTTCATCTATGTCAATTATTTTTCTATACATAATCTCTCCTAAATTTATAATTTTATGATAAATTATCTAACACCAGTATGTTTCTCTTAAATTTGCTTATTTCTAATATTTCCCTTCCTATTATTTCAAGCTCTATTATTTGGCTCACTATTGACTATAGCTGTTGTAACTTTATTACCAATTGCAATCTTATCAATGTGTAGTAATACATTTGGACTATGTAATACTTTTCATTTATACTTTATTTTATAAGACTTTTTTTTTTTTTTTTTTTTTGGCGGTACACGGGTCCCTCACTGTTGTGGCCTCTACCGTTGCGGAGCACAGGCTCCGGACGCGCAAGCTCAGTGGCCATGGCTCACGGGCCCAGCCGCTCCACAGCACGTGGGATCCTCCCGGACCGGGGCACGAACCCATGTCCCCTGCATCAGCAGGCGGACTCTCAACCACTGCGCCACCAGGGAAGCCCCTATTTCATAAGACTTTTGCCGCACGTGTTTTCATTCTGTTTTGCCTTTTATAGTTCTGGCTATCTTTAATATATAGTTACCTTTTCTGTGTTTAAAGCAGATGATCACTACTGCCACCTAGTGGCAGTATACTCCAAATTTGCTAGAAATATTACCGATTAGATAAATACTATGTTTGGAACAATAAAGTAATAATACCTTAGATAGTGTCATAAAGTTCTGGAGGTTATGTATCCTTCAATGTACCAAACCACTGAAAATTGTGAATATTATTGTCACAAAAAAAAGTATATGAACACAGCATTTTAAATATACTTGCAAGAGATGTATGGACAGACAGCCAGTAACCAACTCGAGGCACATGAAGTTAATAAAAGCTGAGTTAGTTGATTTCATAGGCCACACATGTTAAGGCCTAGTGTGGGACAGTCAATTTCTAAATTACTGAGCTATTGAAGAACTTCTTTAGCTAGTAAAAACATTAATCTTACTATTTCCAATTTCTCTTCACCCATAGAAAAAAGGGAAGATAGTAATTCTCCTACATATTGTAGCAGTCAATTTTTTGAGTTATGTAATTACTTACAGAAAGGGGTAAGTAGATCAACCGTTTGAAAACCAAAGTCATGATTATTAGAAGGGAAATTAACTCATTTTTTGACAAGCTTCGTACTGGAGTCTTATTATAATAATAAAGGAAAGTCTTGACTAGTTTCCTAGGCATAGAGTGCAAACAGTTCACCTAGCAGAGTCAAAGTATTCACTTTGATATGATTTGATAGGGGCTATCAAAGCTTTAGTGAGGTTCTCTGGTATGACAGAGTTACATTGAGGGACACAAGTATTCTTCAAGACAAAGGTGACCTTAATATGGGACTTCAAGTACTTCTAGTCACATTAGGATGATTAAATACACTGTATAATGAATTTATTAAGTTATCTTAGTTTTATGCCATTAAACATTCAGTTTATGTAACTCCCTGTGTTATGATTCTTGACCCAGAAAGCAACTTTTTGATTATGTTCAGTCTTACCATTCCTTACAGGAAAAGAGTAAGCTGATTATGTTGGGTTTAAGTCTTTTGGCCATTCTAACAGTGATTTCTCAGGGTAAATTAACAAATTGGCTTCTCATTATGATTCTATTCCCCATATAAAATGGAGGTGATGTGGAGATAAAGTGGACTTTCGGTATTTCCATTTCCCTGTAACAGTAATTGGTCTCTGTAAATTAATAAAATGATCAGATTATAAATTCAGATTTCCATGTAGGTTAAGTATGAGGAGAATTCTCAAATCAAGCACACTTAAGTATTACATTTCCAGCAAAAATTATTTCTTTTCGTATATGAATGAGTTGGCTATAGGTTTTACAGATGACCCACCTGAACTTGTTAATGTTCATCGGCCCCTGAGAAATGGATATATTCTCAATATAGTAACTGCATCAAACCATCTAACTGAGCCTATAAGCTGAAGAGCTAGACTTTGAAGAGGGATAAATTTATCAGGACAATTAATGTTTTCCTAGGAGACTTCTGGTGATTTGACTTTTTTTCTTTGGGAGATTCTAGATACTTCTCTCTGTCCTCTGTGAGCTAAGAAGAATCAATTACATAATGAAATTATTTTTGTTAACATATACCTGGGGATAGACCCCTTACCTCTTGTACTCTGGAAGCATATTGACCCAGCCCATTTTTAATGAATTTATTAAGCACTATTCTGGGCTGCCCTAGAAAGATGAGCATGAAGACATGTATGATCCATTCCTTCAATGGCCCTTGTGCATGCCTCAGGGAGGCAGCCCACTACCTCATCTTCTTGGTAACTACAGATTGTTTCTGCTCTTATTATTAAAGGTTTTTCCTTTGATGTATTAGTAGGTAAATATTGTATTTAGCTTTTCAACTGCTGTCTTCATTTAATTGATGAAGTTTATTTTGTCTCTCTTTACCATTTTTTAACCCCATAAACTGTCCATCAGGACTAGCTCACCTTTTATTTTAAATGTTTGAAAGTTCTCCTTATATTCTATTACTTAGATGATGTTTACACTGTAACCAAGACAATTTCTCCCAAGTCAGTATCCTGGCAGCCTGAGGTGGTTCTCATATAAACAGTAATATAAAAGTAAAATATAAACTGAATTGACAACATAGGTGCAGTTGTCAATTTTGATTTTCCTTTAGATCTTTCCTAAAAGATCAAAAACAGACTGATCCAAAGTCGACAGTATTGAAGAATCATGAATGCAATCCTCATATTCTTAAATAAAGGAAAAAAAAACCTATAACAGGTGACAGTGACTTTCATAAAATTCTACTGCTAACATAGCTAACTGTTGAACCACATGGCTTTCCACTCAACCAGAACATAAATAGAATTCTTGAATTCCTGGTACTCTTCCAGAAATTTCACCTAGAATCAGTGGGATAAAATAGTTGTCTGAACTTAGTGAGAGAAACAAAATTCATACAGGATCCTTCAGTGTTATGCTCATTTTTTATGTAGAACTCTCTAACATATATCCTGGGATAAAATCAAAGTAACAGACTTAAAATATCTGGAATCTGACATTTTCTCCAGCCACAATAGGATTAACTTACTGATGTGTTCTTTATAGTTATGCCATCTGCCATTGTTGAGAATTCTGGAAAGAACCAGTTTTCTGAAGTTTATTCTTCTAATTACGGAAAAAAATAAAACCTGACTTCAAGGACTTTGCATTCTCACATGACTTTCTCTTTATTGTGTAGATGTCATTTACTTCATTGTACTGTATATTATGGAAGTATGTTTGCTCAGATCTCAGGACCAGACACAATATCATTTGAGAAGCAGATTTATTTTTATCCTATAGACATGAAATCATATGATTAATTTCTATGACAGCTACCAGAAGACATAGAACCAGTCATGGATAATTCCTAGAAAACAAAGCAACAAAAAGACTCCAAAAGCTGTACAGTACATGTAATAATCATAAGATTTCAGCCGAAGGATAAGATACAAAACAACGATAACAGCATATGCACAAAGACTTTTATCACAGTTGTATTTATAATATGAAAAAAAAAAAGGGAAACCACTTAAATGTTCAATAATAGAGAAATAGTAAGATAGAGGAAAATTACAATAAGGGAAAAGTATATTAATGTTATGGACCACTATGCCATAATTAAAAACAATATTTGGGCTTCCCTGGTGGCGCAGTGGTTGAGAGTCCTCCTACCGATGCAGGGGACACGGATTCGTGCCCCGGTCCGGGAGGATCCAACATGCCGCAGAGTGGCTGGGTCGGTGAGCCATGGCCACTGAGCCTGCATGTCCGGAACCTGTGCTCCACAATGGGAGAGGCCACAACAGTGAGAGGCCTGCATACTGCAAAAAAAAAAAAAAAAAAAAAAAAAAAAAAAAAAAAAAATTTATAAGGCATTTTAATGCCAAAAGAAATACCTAGTGGTAAAATGCTAATTAACCAAAGGAGTATAAAAATCCACTATATGATTTCAATGATCCAAATTGTGTAAACTATCATAAATTTAAAAATGGGACAAGGGTTAATAATAGTACCTACCTTACAGGATTGTTATGAGGGCAAAAAGAAAGAGTAAGGAAATCAGTACAGTAGTTCTTACCACATAAGCACTCATTAAGTGTTGGCTTCAGAAGAAAAAAAAGATATTCATTTACCATGGTAAAGATAATGTTCTCCGAGATAATTCTCTCAGCTGGATATACGCACGGCATGTGAGGATGCTATTTAAGCAGCTGGCATATGATGAGTTCAGATGGAATATTTGCTTAGAGAACAAACTACTTGTTACCAGGGAGGAGGGGAATGGGGTAGGGGCAAGACAAGGGTAGGAGATTAAGAGATAAAAACAACTGTGTATAAAGTAAATAAGCTACAACCATACATTGTATAGCACAGGGAATATAGCCAATATTTTATAATAACTTTAAATGGAATATAATCTGTAAAACTATTGAAGCACTATGTTGTACACATGAAACTAATATAATATTGTAAGTCAACTATACTTTAAAAATATTTCATTAAATAGATTGAATCAGGCTCCCTGACTTCAGACTACACTACAAAGTTACAGTAATAAAGACAGTATGGTACTGGCACAAAAACAGAAATACAGATCAATGGAACAGGTTAGAAAGCCCAGAGATAAACCCACACACATATGGTCACCTTATCTTTGATAAAGGAGGCAAGAATGTACAATGAAGAAAAGACAGCCTCTTCAATAAGTGGTGATGGGGAAACTGGACAGCTACATGTAAAAGAATGAAATTAGAACACTCCCTAACACCATACACAAAAATAAACTCAAAATGGATTAAAGACATAAATGTAAGGGTAGACACTATCAAACTCTTAGAGGAAAACATAGGCAGAACACTTTATGACATAAATCACAGCAAGATCCTTTTTGACCCACCTCCTAGATAAATGGAAATAAAAACAAAAATAAACAAATGAGGTGTAATGAAACTTGAAACTTTTGCACAGCAAAGGAAGCCATAAACAAGATGAAAAGACAACCTTCAGAATATTTGCAAATGAAGCAACTGACAAAGGATTAATCTCCAAAACATACAAGCAACTCATGCAGCTCAATATCAGAAAAACACACAACCCAATCCAAAAATGGGCAGAAGACCTAAATAGACATTTCTCCAAAGAAGATATATATACAGATAGCCAACAAACACGTGAAAGAATGCTCAACATCACTAATCATTAGAGAAATGCAAATCAAAACTACAATAAGATATCATCTCACACCTATCAGAATGGTCATCATCAAAAATCTACAGACTATAAATGCTGGAGAGGGTGTGGAGAAAAGGGAACCCTCTTGCACTGTTGGTAGGAATGTAAATTGATACAGCCGCTATGGAGAACAGTATGGAGGTTCCTTCAGAAACTAAAAATATAACTACCATACGACCCAGCAATCCCACTACTGGACATATACCCTGAGTAAACCATAATTCAAAAAGAGTCATGTACCACAATGTTCATTGCAGCTCTATTTACAATAGCCAGGACATGTAAGCAACCTAAGTGTCCATCAACAGATGAATGGATAAAGAAGATGTGGCACATATATACAATGGAATATTACTCAGCCATAAAAAGAAACGAAATGGAGTTATTTGTAGTGAGGTGGATGGACCTAGAGTCTGTCATACAGAGTGAAATAAGTCAGAAAGAGAAAAACAAATACCGTATGCTAAAACATATATATGGGATCTAAAAAAAAAAAAAAATGGTCATAAAGAACCTAGGGGCAAGACGGGAATAAAGACACAGACCTACTAGAGAATGGACTTGAGGACACGGGGAGGGGGAAGGGTAAGCTGGGACAAAGTGAGAGAGTGTCATGGATATATATACACTACCAAATGTAAAATAGAGAGCTAGTGGGAAGCAGCCGCATAGCACAGGGAGATCAGCTCGGTGCTTTGTGACCACCTAG